>CAEFZY010061518.1:0-17964 GCA_903066815.1 Brachyrhaphis roseni
AAGAAGAAGAAGAAGAAGAAGAAGAAGAAGAAGAAGAAGAAGAAGAAGAAGAAGAAGAAGAAGAAGAAGAAGAAGAAACCTAACAAACAAACAAACTTACAAATCGCTGTAAGAGCAATGTAATTTTAAGTCGGGGTGTTGACTGCTTTTAATTTAATTTAATTTAATTTAATTTAATTTAATTTAATTTAATTTAATTTAATTTAATTTAATTTTTAGAGAATAAGTTGAAAACGCCAGTTGAGCTGCTGGAAGTATATGTTTATAGTAAGGTTTTATTTTTTTATTATTATTATTATTATTATTATTATTATTATTATTATTATTTGAAAGATTTATTAGAATTTTATATTTTGAATTATTCTCTAATCACAGTAGAGTATACTTTAAATAAATAAATAATAGTTTTCCCATTATCAAAATGCCAAGACTTTGCTCTTGACATATTTTGAAGCTTGCCAGTGTACATGCGCTAATGTGGGGGAAAATAATAAAAACAATATAAATAAATAAAAAAAATAAAAATAAAACAAAGCAAAAGCATGCAAATAAACCAAACCTTTGATTTCTGGTTTCTCCAGGATTTCTTTGGCCACATGGACTGAAGTAGGGTGAAGTTGGGGAGAAACCAGCGCCAGAGGGGCTTTTGCCCGGTCATGGAGCTCAACTCCATTTGTAAAGGCTTTCCTATGGACAAGAGCGAGCCAAATGAATAACCTAACGCTGAGCGGGGGCGTGAGGGCTCTCTCTATACATTTCAATCGGTCACCAACACGACTTGAAGTGATCAGGAAAAAAAATCAGCAAGTGTAATCAATCAAACCCAAACTATGTATGTTCTACACATAATTTTAATAGCCTGCTAAAATAGACTTAGATCGAGCAACCTAAAAGGTAAAGTGTGTCTGTTTTATTTCAACTTACTTAATTGTGAAATAATGAGCATTTAAACAAAAGCAAGAAAAACCCAAACACTAAATAAACTGAAAGTGTAAGGTTATTTTCAGTACTTTTTAGGACAGCAGTACAGCCATAATTTGTTAAATTACAGCAAAACAGGCAGTGATCTAAGATTCATATTTAAAATGCAACAATTTTTCTAGAAAAAACAAATTATACAAGAAATGTACATAGCAGCTGCGAGGTACAAGTTTTAAGTATTTAAGAAGGAGAGAACAATAAATAAAATAAATCTTCCTTGGTGTTTAAAAGTCAGAAACTCACTTACTTACCCACATGCTTGAACCTTTTCGTCACATTTTCTGTTTGTTCAGTATTACAACACAGGTTTTTTATTTTATTTATTGTGCTCAATGCTTTTGAAACTTTTTTTGCAGTAACCCATAAATTTCGCTTTATACATCTAGATTAAAATGTCCCCACTTTCTGAGAATGCAGCTGGTATTTAGGCACTCCCCCCCCTGCCCCACTTTCCAAAGCTCTGTTGAAAATACTGAACACTATGGAGGGATTTGAACATGGCCACAAGCAGGAGTGACCTTTGACCCCCCCTCATACCGGGGAGTTATAGGACGAAGAGCCGAGGCTAACAGGGCTGAATCAAAAGCTGCTGACACACAAACGCAGGCTGAATGCTCAGAGATTAGATCTGGAAACATGCACTTGTTTGATACCGTCTCTGTCCTTCACGCAGTTTCACCATAAAAATCCAGAAGACGCTCGTGTGAATTTTCAACTTCGTGCTGCATGATCTCAGGCCGCAGCTTGTTTCATATCGATTAGCGTGTCAACGTGGCTGCCTTGCGCCTGAGCTGACAGATACTCTCACCTATAGGAGCCTATTTGTCAGGAGGGAGACGGACGGAAACCGCAGCCTCTCTGCTTGCTGCAGGGGCAACAGGAGGCGGGAGACACAATGTGTCAGAAACACATCTGAGTGGATGCGCTTCCTTTTCTCTCTGTGCTTTTAAAGTGATTGTCTCAAACTAAACCACGGGGAAATATCATAGACTCTTCTTCTGGTCGTCTGGGCCTCTGGGAGATAAGATTTCAGCCAGCGGATCTCGATCTCTGGGGTATTCAGCAATTGTTAGTCAGGTGACAAATGTAGGTTATAAACCTATGCACATTTGCATTATTCTGAAAAACTCCCCCAGCTATTATCAGACCGTACATGTTTTGTTTATTTTTTTGTTCTGTTGTTTTATCTCTTCAAGTTGTAATCTCCTAAGGCCAAACAGGAATGTAATCATGTTCCTAGCCTAACAATACATATATTCAAATAAATAAAATCATAAAGTCTTTTAAAGTTAACACCTCATCAAAAGCAAAATGTCACTGGACTGCATATAAAGCAGCTTGGTATTACTTACAGATGAAACTTTGTGGCAACATTGGAGCTCAAACACTAAAAGCTGAAATTAATTTGTTTTCCAATCTTACTAGAGTCTCCAAAAAAAAGTCACAATTTATAATAATAATAATAATAAAAAAAGTAGAACAATGTGGTGTTTGGCTTGTTATATCTTTGATTATCATTTATTAGATTGGCATAGAACAAAGAATGTAGTTAAAATGCCTTTAATTAAATATGCTGTAATGCAAGCAAAGATGAGGACCTGAACAAAGCATTGGTCTTTAATAGACCATTAGAGTTCAAAACTATAGTTTTGTATCAGTGTCTACTTTAGGTAAAATTGTTCTATAGACAGTAGTTGCATTAAAATCCATATCTATTTTCTATCTACAAGTCAGGGCTTCTCGGTTTCTATTTATCAAGTGTTTCCTCTCTCTTAGAGTTAGTTACAGTTCAGGATTACAAGACAGTTTATCCCACCCCCACTCCCCCCAAAAAAATAAATAAATAAAATTTAAAAAAATTCCCTACACCTTGATGCCTTTTTAGTTCCTCTGCAGATAAACAAGATGCAAATTAAACAATGAAAACCCAAAACTGAAGACAAAAAGAGTTGATTGTGACTCTAAAATGGGCCACAGATTCTCATCGGTCTCCTTCAGAAACTTAAAACAGCTTCTGTCAGAATCACCTGAGGGACAAAAAGTAGCCGATGGGTCAATATTTGAATCGATGCATGTCTGTCCTCGTAAACCAATGCAAAACAGAACACATTAAACCACACTAAACCACAGGATTTATGTTTTCTGCAACGATGTTCACCTTGGAGATTTTGACAATATTACGCTTTTCTAGATTGGCTAAACCTGAGAACAGAACAACTATGGAAAATGGAGGACTTAAAAAAGAAAGTAAGTACTTTTATTTTTAAACTTTTATTTCACTTTGTGATTTTTTTTCATTCCCTTTTGGTGACATGCTTCATCTGATTTCCTGAGATGTTTCCATTTTTTCACAAAGGCAAGATTTTTTTTCTTTCTTTCTTTAAGATAAAAAAGTTTATTTGAATGACCTGGTAAAATAAAATGACCTCAGGATGTTAGGTTGGTTCAGTTTAAATAAGCTGCTCCTGTCCAGCATGCAAGCCCAAAGGTTTTTACTCCTATCAAGTTCTTTCAGAGGAGTTCAAATGAGCTGCGAGGGTTTCAAAATGAATTCCACTAACATTGAAATACCTCTTATTTTATGTTGGGAGGGGGTTTATTTTTTAATTTCACACCTTTCAGACCCACAGGTCAACCTTTACACTAATAATAAGTTATGTTGCTCAGGATTTCTTCGTTATCACAGAACTGATCCTCTGCAATATATTCAATAAAAGTCACTCGAGGATGACTAGTGATGATTCTTCCTCCTGATTTTTTTTTTTTCGTTATTGGAATCTTATTGAAACGGATTAAATATTCCTGGTTAGGGGAAAAAAAAGACACATTGTTGTGTGTATTTATTTGGTAACATTTGAATCAGGTTTAACTTGGTGAAACTTGTGTGTCGCCTCAAAGAAGACCATCACACCTCGTGCTTCCAGTTTGCTGTCACTGAAAACAAATGAAGAAACTTTTATTTAGCCACCTTTCACCTTGGATCTTGTCGCATGTTCTGCGACAAAAACCCAGCCAGTTATGTAAATGAAGAGGTGAGTGAGTACCCCGAATCTTCAACCGCGTTATAAAACCATCACGGTTATGCTCTTTCAACCTCCCGGTCCCAGCCGACCTATTTTCCGCACCGTGTCACCGGCGGAGGCTCAAACTGAGGGCGCGCTTACATAACTGCCTCGCGCACGATCTCGGCGCCCCTCTGTTACGGCTTCTTCTTCTCCACGCCCGGCTGGCAGCTGCTCTCTGGAGATTTCGTTGATTTGATTGTGCGCTAATTACATCCACCGCGCAGCGCACGCGCTTAACGAATGAAGATAGTCGCTCGAGTCTCGCGGGCCCGAAATGGGGCTTTTTTGGGGGGGGGGGAGTACGCAGCGTTCATTGACGTTGACGGGTGGGTTGGAAAATTCTTCTCAACTTGAAATCCGGGAAACACCGGGGGACCTTGGACTGACTCCAGAGGGGTTCCGCAGCGTTTTCGTTCTGGTTTCAAAATAAACCAATTGACGTTTGAATGCCTTTCGGTTGGCTCGATTGAGTTGAAACATAATATTTTTCCTATTTGCTGGCTTGATAAATCATATGAATGACCACACGTGAAAATGTCGGTTTTAAAAAAGGTCCCCACTCAGTTTTAGGAGCTCAAACCAGGTTCATTTGGGATTTGACAAGTCCTATTCGGTGTTTTTACAGCATGAGAACCTACAGTAACTCACGAAAGACGAAACGGAACGAAATAAAAAAGAAACATGCTCCAGTATAGAAACGAACAGGGAGAAAATGCGTTTGATTCCCTCGTTGTGCCTCTTTCGACCTCAGGAGAGCTTCTGCTTCAGAGATGTTGCGGTCTGCCAGCGCCCCCTGCCGTTAGTGTAATTCAGAGAAAAAAAATTCTCTTAAAGGGGATGTCGAGAAGCCGGAATAGTTTTTTAAGGTGGACCGGTGGAGTTAATCCTGCTGTTTCTGTTATTTTTTTTTCTGTTTGAGCAAAGGGCGCACAGGGCAAGTTGGACTCAGACGCTTCCAAGCGCATTTTTCACGCCCTTTCAGTACAGGAACACTTTTACTTGAAGCGCACAAACAAGAGAAAAAATACAACACTTAAGCTTTCCTATAAATTAGGTAATACAATTGAACTACTAGTGGCATTTTTAAAAAATTTTTTTATTACAGTTCTGGTTAAATAAGGAGCATTTTAAAATGAAGTAAATGGGAAAAGAAGAAGATGAGCAATACACAGGCAGAAGGCAGGCACATTTAAATCCGTCCAAATTGAGAAAAAAACTGGAAGAGTTGATAATAATAATAATAATAATAATAATTAATAATAATAATAAATAATAGCAAAGAAAATTAAATGTTTAGCACATTTTTCGTTGTTTTCTCCAGAAGTCATGGTGCTTGCTCTTTAAATCGTAATGTGACTCAAAATTTCTCTTTTAAAGCTACACGGAAAGCACTTTTTTTTTTTGTTTTTGTTTTTATCCTTCCAATTTTTGTAACGGAGAGGAAATGAACTCCTGTCATATTTGAGATTTACCTGCCTTGGTTGCATCATATACTGATTGGTATAAAGATAGCAAAAGATGGTGACAAAGTTTCTAAAATCAGACAGAACCTCCAGAACTGCCCCGTAGAACTGAGCGTGTGTCTGAATTGGCTTTTTTAAAATTTATTTTACGCACATTTTATTTCAGCTTGTCAACAATTCTACAAAAATATCGTCTGCCTAAGTTGTGCACATAATCCTCAGGGCAGTTCAGTCCGTAGCATAGAGCTCATGTTGTGGTTTGATTCTGCTTAAAAACTTTGATTATACCATGACTATGAGATTTCACACTGGTATAAATCAGATCTCGGATTTAAAGGAATAGTTTATTCACATTTGTAAATGCCACCTCGTTCCACGTGATTGGGGAAAGATCAGTTCATGTACAGCAGTATGTTAAAAATGATTATAATCTTCTGGCACAGCAACCCTATCAGAAATGTCCATTTCTTCTTAATAAACCAGGATTTTCAATCATGCGTTGTGTCTCAGCGGACTTAAACACATCACTCTTCATATATATATATATTTTACTGCTTGACCCCTGTGGTGTTAGACGATCCTCCTCTTCTACCGTCATCTCTTCCTCCTCATCGTCGCACCTTCACTATTTGCATACAGTGGCCTCCGCTTTGTTCCGTTCTCCCCTCCTGTTCACCTCCTTCCTCCTCTGCAGCTCCTCGTCGTTTGATCCCAGACACTCCGGCGGTTCGGTCTGCATGCGGCCCTCTGTCCGGAGCAGATATGGCCGCCGCTCTCCTCCGCGCACTGATCCTCTCTCTGCGCTTCGCTCTCGCCGCGTCCTCCTCGCCTCCGGGTCAGGAGGTTCCTCCGTGCTTCGTCCGGTGCGCCAACACCGGCTCCGTCCAGGCTTTTACACCCACGGGTGTCGGTGACCTTGACCGGGGGAGCTGCTCTGCGCACTGCCTGCGCGAAGGGTGAGTTGGAGCTGCTGCTTCCAGTCAGGGCTCAGAATAGTAGCCAAATTTTATTGCAAAAAATATAGCCTACGTTTCTAAAATAAATAAATAAACTATAATTTGCACGATGCAGCACGATACACTGGAAATCTAACTGTTAACTGTTAGAGTGCAATCAATAAATTTGTGTCACAATTTTTTTTTCTTATTTTGAATAAATTAGTTAAATTCCATTGGGTATTTTATGCAGCTAAAATAGATGTGCCAAAAGAAATCAGGGCGCAAACGTTATTTTCCATAAACGTTCACAATTAAGCTCAGCCTGCTGAACAAAAACATTTGAAATGTGACCTAAAAAATGTGATGTAACTTTTCTATTACAACAACCTCTAAACTGTGTTAACAGTTGCTTAGCATTAAGAAGCTTATTGTTGTAGCAAGTTTGCCTTTTGCCTTAGCTGTTCCACTGAACCAGTTAGGTTGGACAGAAACTTGAATTCTTGTTTGAGTATAGCAGCCTTTGGCAGCCATAAACCTCCTGAGAGCTTTTAACTCTTACTATGTTTGCTCTTCTAGTAAAAACCAATTAAAGCAGCCTTACTGTTCTCTGCTTGTAACTGAACAGTTGACTGAGAAAACATATTCAGTTAATTGATGAAGATGTTTGAATTGTTGTGATGTTGTAATAATTGCTAATAAAACCCACATTTACAAACAAACTTGTAAATCTGCACAACTTCATCTGAAGGATTAAGATGTTCATTATTTTAACAGGTAATATTTGATACCCTCTAAAATCCTGTTTTATAGTGCACATTTGCTTTTGTGAAGTCCAGTCATAACATTTGATCACAAGCAGGTTTTTAAATAATTCTCTAAAACACTTTTGACTTATATTACGCCTCTGTTGCTTTTCTGCATTCTCAGTTCATCAGATATTTTGAATGTTAATTGTTAGTTTATAAAAATGGCAAAATTTTTTAGTTGTAAGGAAAATAAATAAAAAAGCTAAATAGTTCATCTGTATTCTAGAAATCTGTTTTTAAGTCCCAATTTTTTTGTGTGTTTTTTGTTGCATTAAAGAAAGGCTTCAGAAGACTTAAATGAGCAAGCATGCGATCTTTGGACCAGTTTGAAGTTAGATGGAAAAAGAAAAATAGCTCTTCAAACACTACTCTGCTTCTGTTGAAAACATGTTGTTGGAAAGAGTACTATAAAACTGAAATGTTGAGGTTATTAAATATTAACCAATAAACTAAGTCAAAATTTAGTTAAGCATAACAGTTTATGAACATTACATGAAACATTACATGAAATGTAATGTTCAACTTGAATTATTTTATTTTGTTAACAAATTGTTTCAAAAGATTTTGATTAGAAATTAGCTCAATGTTGGCTCAGTCAACTATTAGCCTTTCTTGTTCTTGTAATCTTTGGTGTCCTGTAGAGAACTGTAATTTTGATATATTTATATTACTTAACTTATGTTGTGAATGGATATATTATTAGAATAAGTGAAGAACTGTCAAAGAACTTATGGTTGAGAACATTTTTGGTTTATAGCAAGAACTGAAGTTTTTATCCAGCATTTGCTAGCTTAGCAACAGCGCTAATGCTAAAATCAAACGTGGTAGCAAGTTAGGCTTGCAAACCCAGAGGTTACCATCTTAGCTCAGCCATCAGGAAAAAATGTTTAGTCTCAATTTAGTCACATTTTATGGCTTAATCATAAGCAAATTTAACTTTTAATAAAAGTTAAATTAAATTATAAAAAGATACTTTTTCTGGTATCTTTTTCTTTAAGATACCAGAATTAACAGATAACATTATAATTATCAAATAAAATTCATCTATTAAAAAATGGTAGGCACCATTTAGATGCATATCATATTTCTACCCATAAGTTAAAATCTACATGAACAAAATGCTGTACCCCAATTTCATTGGATAATGACCTATTTTGTTAACATGTCTTTAAAAAGTAGTGAGATATTTGTTGCAATCTGTTGATCATTGCTTGTGTTTTTGTTTCATTCAAGGTTCCACTATGCAGCATTGTCTTCAGAGACTTGTTGCTGTGGAAACCAGCCTCACACTCTGCTGGTCAGCGCTTGTTTTATCTCTTCTCTTAGAGAGGGGACAATAGACGTGATAGAAGGAAGTGAAAAACAAAGGTGGGAAAAAGCGCTCTTTTTTTAAATTTTTTTTTAGGTCTTCGCTTTCCTCCTTGATCCTCCAAAACTAAAGAGACTCCAAAAAAAAAAAAAATTCTGCAACTTTTCAAGTCAGCCTTCTGTTCCCATTTCAGTCCCATCAATTATGTGCCTCTTGGAATTGTTGGAAGTGGACACGAAGGGCCTGAGTCACGAAGCGAAGGACCATTATTTCTCTATATGAGTTTGTCAGCATGTCCTGAGGGAGAGGAGGCAGGGAGGACGCTTGGAGTGACAGTCTCTGGAAAGCTGGCTGGATGCTGGAAGCAGACCGCAGGTCAGCTGCTAGTGTAATTTACTGAGCTGAAGCTGTTCAGTTTCTACAACACACAAAACTCTCCTGTGCTAAAAATACACTATGACTCAAGCAGGGTTGTTTAGGGTGGTGGGGGTGGCTTACTCTATGGGTATGTGAAAATACAGTCGTTTTCAGTAGATAAGAAAAGTTTATTTATCTCAATAACTCGATTCACCAAGTGAAACACAGTGCATACACACACAGATTGATGTTTTCAGTCCTTTTTTTCTGTTAATTATGATGGTTGTCTGCTTACGGCTAAAGAAACTCAGCATTGCAGATACAAATCTTACTTCACGCCAGTAAAAACTTGCTAATACAGAAATGTGGACTTTATTTATTCTAACTTTTGATGTCAAATGTCTTTTATAAATAATTTATCTTTTAGATTTGAAGTCAAACACTCCTATCCAACTGAGAAAATAGCTATATATAAGTAGGATGTAACAAAAGTTTGAGACAAAGTAAATTCTATCAAACCTCACTTCCTGAAAATTAATTTAATTTAATTTAATTTAATTCAATTTAATTTAATTATGACACACTGTAAATAATGAACACAAATTTATTTATAACATAAATAAATAGGCATTTATTTATGTTTTTTTTAATAACATAAATAAATGTGTTTTATAAATTTAAACTATGTAACATAATTTAGCCAAGCAGATAGGATTTATAAAAAACCCAAAGTAGTTTACAAAGGTCAAACTCAATGCAAACAAGTCACATCACAACCTGTTAAACTGTCTTAATAAAAATAATGATTATTAGACATATAGAGGCTCTGAACTGTGAGAAACTGAGGAATTGTGAACGTACAATAAGCATAACCTAAGTAAATCATCTGACATAAAGTCAACTATTAAATAATACGTGTCTCTAAGCTTCCTTTGTGATTTAATCCATAACTGTAAGTTGTCTCATTAATGTTTCAGTAGTTAAGAGAACCCTCTGTTATTGTGACTTCCACACTGGTGATTTTATGCTCTTAGGTCCCAGTATTTCTTTAGGAAATATTTCCCAAAGGTCAAAGTTCCCATCATGTGTTGTTTGATTAGCCCTTTTTTGTGTCCTTGGATTGGATGTTAAAAACTGCAGGGAACTATAACATCCTTGTAATGTTTCTTTTAACGCTCATTGACATCTGCTTGTTTATGATTGTCCTGTCAGACGTTCACAGCACCTTCTCCACCCTCCACTTCTCCGTCTCAGAGCTCTCTCCTGGCAGCTATTTACGTCAAGGCCTCCTTGATAACCTCTCCTGCCGTCCCTCGTCACATTTAGGCTCCAGCAGAAAGCCTGTTGAGGCCGAAACTGTCACCCAGCAGGCAGATATGAGTGAAGGCGGGGAAGTTCTTCTCTGCTGGGGTTTAACACATGAACAGAGAGAGAAAATACTGGAGGATGTGGAGAAAGCTAATCCTTCAAGCGCCGACTGTCTGAAATGCTCTTTGGTGAGTGTGTGAACACTTTTGTTTTGGTCACGTTTTGAAACTCTTTTTTTAAAATTTTATTTATTTATTTTTTTACACAAGAAAAGCATCTCTTCACAATGTGACAGAATCAAGATAGAATTTTCTGAAACATTTATTGATGCTGCCAAACACAACTCAGCAAGTTTTTCAAAGGAGAATCAGTAAAAAAAAAAAATAAATAAATAAATAAAAGAAAGAGCTAGAGAATCAGCTATGTGTGAACTTTTGCTTATGTTATGACTGGATTGTCCATCTAATGTCAAGACATAAAATGTGTTTCCATGTTTTAAGAATATTTTGAACGTTAATTTAGTGTCACGTCAGAGTTGTTACATATTTGTTTATTCACTTGTTGGACAAATTAAAATAAAAACATGAAGTAAAGCCAAAAAAAATTATATTTCTTTTTTTGTGTGTAATCATATACCAAATGAATAAATAAAAACCTGTAACGATCAAAGTTATAGAACTGACATTTTTGGATATTTTATTTTCTGAAGATGAGTTGTCAAATCAGTCAACATTTTTATATAAAAAGGTCATAATTTTAATCATGTAAAAACCTCTTTAATTACACTTTATTAAACCTCTACAGTATTTTTTATATGCATAATAAGTGCAGTATAGTAAATAGATTTTGCTGCAATTCTTATTTCACTTTGCTGATGCGCATTATGTTCAGCATTGGTCAAACAGAAGTTTTACAATAAAACCCTGAAAATTACGTAAAAAGAAAGAAAAAAAATTAGTATCACTGTATTATCCAGTCTCAGAGACTGATACACACATATATGTAAGTTAACAAGTACATGCTGAATAGTTTCTGCATTATGTGAAAACTCAAAATAATTTTACCACTAATACTCTACTAATCCTTTGTAAAAGATGGTAGCTTAAGCTGATAAGCTGCAGGCAATCACCCAATTAAAGACAAAAAAAGAAAAAAGAAAATCAAACAACTTCTTATTTTTCTATCTTACTTGCACAAACAAATTATTTTGTGTCTAGTAATGTAAAAAAAAAAAAAAAAAAGCAAAAACAAGGGTCACAAATCTAAATATATATATACACTGCTCAAAAAAATAAAGGGAACACTCAAATAACACATCCTAGATCTGAATGAATGAAACATTCTCATTGAATACTTTGTTCTGTACAAAGTTGAATGTGCTGACACCAAAATCACACAAAAATCAATCAGTGTTGCTTCCTAAGTGTGTAGGAAAGGCCAAATGTTGCTGTTTTGCAACTAAAGTCATGACAAAATCTTTTGGTGTACAAAACAAATGCATGTTTTCACGTGGAATATTAAGTCAAATATGGATCATTATAGACTAATCTGTCATTTCCTTTTTTCACCAAAAATCTCAACATCATGTCTTCCATTTAAAATAACTGAGGTTGTAGTTGCACATACAGAATAAAGGCTTTAGTTCTATATAAAACTAAGGTTAATTTTTACATTTCAAGCATCAACGAACCCTCCTTTAATCAGACATTATTGAGCTTCGAATGATCTTTATGCGCCTTTTGTCCTGCAGGTAGTTGCATGTCTTGTCATCTCCAACCGCAGCCAGGATGTGTCTGACAATAAGATGGCAGCAGGTGATATTTCTGGCAACAGTGATCTCTTGAAGCTCACAGTGGAAGCAGAATCCAACCACAGTTCTGATAATCCCAGAGACTGCATCTGCACAGAGAAGCACAGTAACCACGAGCTGCTGTTTGACCTCACCAAACGGGTCACATCAAACCAAACGTGTCTGGTTTCATGTAGCATTTCAGGAAAGTCAGTTGCGGCTGTGTCTCTGCTTTTTAATGCAAAGGTAAAGTACAGAGGCAGCAGCTGCACCGCAGGGGCCGAGGCAACGGTGGTTTTGCTTTTCACCCGCAGCGGGCCCGTTGCAAATCAGGTGCGAACTGAGAATCGAGTCTATTTTCACAGCAAAAGTGTGACAATGTGTGTCAAGGGGAAAAGGAAGTCAGAAGCTAAATATATTACAACAGAGCAACCACCAGCTCAGAGTGAGAAGGGAAAGGGTAAGAAGTGAAACACTCTTAAAGAAGTGTAACTCTCTTGTGAGAGTGATTACAATTTGTGTACAGCTTTTAAGAATTATTGCATGAACTGATTTCTTTTAGGCTATTAGATTTCTGCACTGAACAAAATTATTTTTTTCCCCCTCAGATGTCAGGATTTATGCAGAACAGCAAGTGTATCCCACAAATAAAGACATAATCTTCCTGGTTGTCACTGACATACCTGATCCTGTAAAATTCCTCTGGGACTTTGGAGAATCCAAAGTAGCCAGAACCGAATTAAGGACCATCACAAAAAGATACCACAACCCTGGACGGTACAAATCGCCTGTAAAATATGCAAATCAAAAAATGCTTTCTACTTATAAGCTTGTTTATGTATTTATAGATTTGATTTGTTTTTTGCTGAAAGCAGTTATCTGTCCAAAATAAAGTAAATATCGTATCGTATTGTTTCGTATCATATCGTATCATACCGTACCCGATCCGAGAGTCAAACCCAGGATTATTTAATACACTACTGGATATCATCACATATCATATCATCTCATGATATGTTGCATTGTCACGTCACATTTAATCACATCATAGCATATCTTAACGTAAAGAAAGAAAAAATGCTTTCACTGGTACAGTTTTTTTTTTTGTATAATGTTTCTTTCTTAGACATAATTTTTATCCTCCTCTCTTCACGTAGTTACAATGTGGTAGTGGCTGCATCTTGGGGTCAAATGTTGGTCACCTCGGACGTGTTTTCTGTTGAGATTCAGAGAGTTGTGAAGCTCAGCAGGCTGGATCACCAGGCCTCTGTCTTAAGGAATCGGACTCTCACAGTAACATGCAGAGTCAATGTCGGGACCAACCTTACCTTCATCTGGAGCTTCGGAGATGGAACAACCAGACCTGGGCTGAGCACAACACATCATGTCTTTCACAGGCAAGCCAGGGAGTTTCACTGAGTTTAGAGCTATATATATATTTTTTTTCCCAGAGCTTCTCTTTTCCACAGCAGAGTGAGTCTCTGTATTGTGTGTCAGCAGATTGGGAGAGTTTACAGTGAAAGTGATTGCGTCCAATCTCATCAGTTCTGCGTCTCTGAGCAGCTACGTCTTTGTTGTGGACCGGCCATGTCGGCCTCCGCCTGTCAAAAACATGGGTCCGCTCAAACGTCAGGTACAAGCTGTAACTCTACTTCAACCTCATCATACAAGAAGATTATTTAATAGATTAGTGTCAAAGAAGTTAAGCCTCATTCTTGTGCTAAGTTTCAGAGACATGAAGTTATCCATCTGGGTGTGACATTTGAGTCAGATGTGGAGTGTGACATATCAGATGGCCTTCGCTACTCCTGGACTTTACTTGGTTCTGGAGGCCAGATTATTCATTTGCCTCACACAGACACACAAAGACAAAGCCTGTTTCTCCAGAGCCATCTCCTGCGGTATGACACCTACATCGCCATAGCGAGAGTAAGTTATTTAATGGGGAAGAGAGCCAAAATCATTTAAAGAGTCCAACTCAAATTATTCTTCTAGTTGTTTTTTGTCTTTTCTTTATTTAGTTAGTTGAGGCTTTAACCCATATATGTCCCAATCCCACATTTACATACCAGAGCATCTTTGATTTCTACTCAAGTGATGTTTCTGTCCTCTCCAGGTTCAAGTTATTGGCAGTGTGGTGTACAGCAACTATACCGTGGCTTTCCAAGTGAAGCCAAGCCCTCCGGTGGCGTTCATCCAGGGTGGCACCAACGTCTTTATTGGCAAAACAAGCAGCAATGTGGTCACCCTGGATGGACAGAAATCCTATGATCCAGACTTCCCTAAGAACACTCTCAGGTACAAACTTTCATGCAGATTAGACACTCAATGGCAAAGGTTTATATGATTCAGACACAGTATATTAATATTTTCATGGCAATGTTACAATACATGAATTTTTAGCAGGCTTAAAACCTGGAGCAGCTGCTTGGCCTATTTTCTGAGAGTTCAAGGAAGGCTCAGAAACGTCCGAATACAGTGAACATTAATGACTGAACTGCAAAATAAGTTTGATTGGACTTTTCTTATTTGCTTACTTCTGTTTTCTGATCATTGATTTCTGTAGACTACCTTTGGTTGGAAGCAGTAGGAATAAGTTGCTAACCCTCCACCATAATTAAGATTTGTTGTATTTGCTTTAACAGCAACTGGAAGTTTATCATTGCTTCCTCTTATTATTTTTGTCTCTCCATAGTTACAGTTGGACATGCAAACCAGTTTCAAGCATCACCAGCTCCTGTTTTGACCAGGACATTCCCACTTCATCCCCTGTGCTGGAATTCCCTCCCAGTCTGCTGAAGCCCAAGTTTGACCAGTTCCAGTTCACGCTTACAGTCTTCAGCGGAGAGCGTTCGGCTTCATCAGAGGCTTTCCTCACAGTCACTTCGCACCTCACTGGGTATTTGCTCATTCCTTGAAATAAAACTGAAACATCCACAGAGATATGTATGACTAACTGGTGAACAGGACTGAATACATTAAAAGCAGCAGTGGGCTAACCCATAAAATTGATTTGAACATGCTGTATCCAGGAAGGTCTCCGTTTTCTGCCATCAGTGCCAGGGAGATCATATGAACTGGGATCGGTCTTTTTCCATCCGTGCACTTTGTGAGGACTGCAACATTCACAGTGAACTCATTCAGTACACGTGGAGTCTTTACCTGGTCAATGCTTCATCCAAACCCATCAGAGAGGGTAAACAAAGATCAACTTGCTCAGCTTATTGTTGCTTTTCACTGGTTTTAATAAATGTAAAAATATCCTGACCTGGTTTTGGTTCTCTTCCAGTCCCGTTCTGTTACACAGTAGATGTCAGCTCCCCTTCAGCAATCCTGGAGGATCCCACCACATCCACCCTGACTCCTGAGATGTCAAAGGAAAGCAGAGACAAATCAGATCAATCTGGTGCGTTAGTCTGAAACAGATTGTAACAAAATACTGTCTGCCACTAAATCTACTTGCCCTGTTTGTTCCCCTTTTAGATTTGTCAAGGTCTTCCCATACTTCTGTCCTTGACCAGGACAGTAGACTGCCTTTAGACCACATCAGCCTCAGTGGCATTTCTGGAGAAATCCAAAGTGAGTCCTCTGCTGACTGGAGATATGCTTTTCCTTTAATGGAGGCCGATGATGTAGCGCATCAACCAGGTAAATAATATTAGAATAAAATCTTCCAAAGTTAATGTTTTGGGGTTTTTTTTAGCTTTGCTCACAGTTTAATTGTTAAAAACAAGCCTCCTGAATTATATTAGGAAGTTAGACCCCCATTATTATGGAACTAAATATGAATTGTTATGGGACTAGATATACATTTTGGCTTAGAAGTCCCTTCTAGCCAGTGTGCATGTAGTGGTTGTACCAATTTTACTCAGACACAGAAAGAAAAAAGTTGTTGCCATGTTATTTCTCCACGCACTTTTGTCCAATGATGCTTTGTTATGTTATGATACGTTATGTGTTATGTTATGTTATGTTGTTTACAATCTTCAAAATCCAACTAATTATTTTTTTAAAGTTAGTTCAGCAACAGGTTCTGATGATTATGATGCTCAGTATCCAAGTTTGGAGGAAGGAGATTCAGGGCTGTCAGTAGGAAGATCTTACGGTATAAAACAAGACAATCCTACAACAACATCTGTCTTCCATTTTTGTGCAAGATTGTTATCTAATGAATCTCTGACTTTACTAGGTACAGATACTGAGCGCTTCAGTCCAGTTGATAACTTGGAGTCTGATCTGACGCTACTCAAGAATGAGGGAAGTAACCTGGTGGATCCCAAACCTTCTGTAGCGATTCAGGAGGCAACTTTGCTTCACTTCCACCGAGATGCAGTAGAAACAGGCCTATTTGAGTCCTACACTTACACAGGTGGAACCTTCAGAAACTTTATAAAGTCATATCATTTAACACTCTTTCCTGCTCGATGTTTAGTTTTGCATCTTTGGTTGTTTCAGGAATTTCCTCCACTTCGCTGATTTTCAGACCCTTCAGCCTGAAGCCAAGAAGCATTTACATGTTGCAGGTCACTGCCAGTAAGTTTTAAGTTTTAACACCCATGTGTTAAAAAAAACAACAGATTATCAAGGTTGTTTTAATTTTTTTTTTCCTAGAGTCTCAAAATAATTGGATCGGTCAGACTCAGCTGTTCCTAAAAACAAACCCGGTCCCAGAAGGTGTGAGGTGCCAGGTTCAGCCTGTCGAAGGGATGGAGTTACACACTCCTTTCAGCATCTTCTGCACCTCAGGACGGGAGGTCTGAAACGTGTGCTGGCAAACTTATTGTGTATTTAACTCTTTATTTATCATATGCTTCATACATGAGATCCATTTCCAAATGATTTTCTGTTATCATTATGTTATCATTATCTTTTAATTTGATCTTCCATTCTCGAATAATACACCATGGCAGGTTTTATCCTTTAAGTTTTTAAAGACACTTTCATTGGGAAAGCCATCAAATTATTGCATCAGAATTGCAGAGTACCATTTAAATTTGACTTTTTTTTACCACAACTTTGAAGTTTTAGTTTAAATTAGTGTCTTTGTGTTTATATAAGGACTTAGAGTACAAGTACAGCTACAGTATAGGAGGCAGACCCCCCAGGACAATGTACCAGGGAAGAGACTTCCTGTATTACTTCAGCCTGCCCTCTGGTGACCCCAGAGATGACCATGAAGGTGAACATTCAGCGCAGATTAATGAGGTTTGACACTCATCAGCCTCATTAAATTGAGGCTTATTGGACTGAATAATCTCGTTTACTGCTTTCTTCAGTAAAAATCTACACTGAAATCAGAAGCAGCAGCTCTGGATCAGCCACCAAACCGTGTCCTGTCGCCGTCCGAGTCAGACCAAGCTTAATCGGAAACAACTCGTCCTCTTCACCGTCTCATCGTGATCCTGCTCTGAAGCTGTAAGAGACAAAGTCCATCAGTGCTTTACTGTGACATTTGTGTTTTATTTCAAACCAAACAATAAAACTATTAAGGCATTTTTTTAAATTCTAAATTTTTTTGACCAGACATGCTTCATTTGTCAAAAATCGGAAGAAAATATAAAAGGGAAGCTTATTAAATTGATTTTTAAGTCATCTTTTAGATTTTTTTTAAAATGTGCTTTTTGGGGGGAATTTAAAACACTGGAGATAAACCAAGCCCGCATGACTTATAAAACAGTTTATATTTTGGCAAACACCAAATACAACTTATTAAGTAAGAAATTATAATTTCCGTGTTAACTTAAGCATCCACATGAGAGCTTAGTTATAAAGTCAACTATGAATTTTGGCATTCACTATTTTAAACTGGACTTTACTTTTTTGTAGGGACAAATTTTGGTAATAGTTGTTTTGATATTTGATGGTATATTAGATTTTGATAATTGGCAAATATCAGCTTCTATTTACTTATGTTCTTTTTCACCAGAATATCACATTTGATATATATA
>CAEFZY010061522.1:0-13164 GCA_903066815.1 Brachyrhaphis roseni
GAATTTTTAGTCCGGGTCTTTATTTAAAGGCCTGTATGAAAAGGAGCAGGATATGTGGCGTCTGATTGGCTCAGCTGATCATTGGTTTTACTGACTCATGTAGCTAAAGTGTAATAGTCACGTGACATGTGATATATTATGTATGAAATAGATATTTAAATATACATCAGTTGCTGTTTTTTTTATAGTCTTTTCATTTACATCCTCTGTGATAATTTGACCACTTTGTATTTCCCTTACTCTGTCACTATTTGTAAAAAAAAAAACCCAAATATTCTACCAGTTTATAAAATGTATAATTATGTAAAGCAGTGCATAAATGTTTCAAGAGAGGGTGCTGTTGTTTTCTGTAATTGCTGGCACTACTGCAATTCTGACATGTTTGTCCTGCCGGGGACACCGTAATGCAGAGGATTTTTGGCATAATGTAGTCTCCAAGTAGTCAACATTAAATAAGGGAAACAGACTCCACTATACATGCATACACTTGATACATGACATGTACATGCTAAAAACTAACTCCACTGTACCTTCATACAAGGAATATCAAACTTGTTCACGTAATCTATATTTTATTCTATAGTTCTTGGTTGTCTCACCATTTTCTGACGCTGCTTTGGGCAACTGCCCATTTAGCCCATTTCAAAAACCGCCACTGTATATTGAAAAAATGTTTGTCTCAAAAAAAAAAAAAAAAGAAAAAAAAAACATTTCTGAAGATTTTCCAGGTTTTTCTATTCAGGAAGGTTTAGAGGGATTAATTTTGTCTTAAACGGTCATTTCTAAACGTCCCTCTCCATTCATTTCCTATGGGACTTGTGCGACAGTCTCTAGTCCTCATCCACCAGTGACCAGCGTCATTCGCACACGTGAGACTTCGAGCTCGTACACGTAAACCTCCACACGCAGACCAAGAAAGTTAAAAGGCTCAACATTCATTGCTGATTGCTGTCAGGAAAACTTTTCATGTATCAAAAATATTTTTTATATTTTGGATCTACAATGCATAACAACACACACAAAAAAATGTCTGACATTATTTGTGTAACAGGTGGCACCATTAGGTGCCTGAGCCTCCATAAAGGGGAAGCTGCGGGGTGATGGCCAGGTGTCAATTTCCTGCGTTGGATCAGGTGTGGTTGGGCCCACGCTGCTGTTGACTTTGTTAATGGTGGTCGGGTGGTTACCTGGGCGTGGTGGCTCGACGCCACAGGTAGGTTTTATACTTTTGTGTCTTTTTAATCAGGATGAATTGCATGTTTTTATATATTGCTTTTATCTGAGAGGCTCGTACCAGATCCACAACGCCAGAGTTTGAGCTCAGAGTGATTTATGCAATGCAGGTAGGCAGTGTTTTTAATGTGTTTTAGATTGATTTGATTAAAATGATTTAATAAGTATTTAGTAATTTTTGTGTTTTTGTTTTTACAGTCTACACACTGCCTCCTGCTGTCCTTTTAGAGTTTTGTTTTCTTTTTTTTGCTAGTCCGCCCAGTTAGGATTGTTTTTGTTCTTTTTGTAGTACCTGTGAGGGCAGGCTAACAGGTTTTCATTTACTTTGTTTGTTTTCAGTTTTTTTAAGGCACTTCCCTGAATATCGACATACTGTTTGGTGTGATCTCCACTTCGGGTTACAACAAAAGGATAAAGCTAGCGGGGAATCCTTTTTATGTGTGAAAATATAAATATTAATAATTAACGTCATTCTAGTGATTGGTTATTGCCCATCGGACAATATAACATTTGCTTGATTTTAGATATTTTTTTATTGTCCAGTGAATACTTTTGACTTGACGATTTTGGTCCATGTGACTAAAAGTTTGGACACCCTGGGGCTGATGTGATAACAGTGCTTAAAGATGCAGATGCTTTTTAGGAAATCAAGAAAAAAAGTAATGTTTAGTGTAGAAGCAATGAGATTATTGCAGTCGTTAATGGAACTATTACACTAAAAATGTACAGCACTATGATTGTTTTTAAATATGCTGCAAGTTAAGAATCTTTTTCTTGTCTTTAGATTATTAAGAAGAAAATAAAAAGTTACACTGTTTGTATAATATCCAGTATTTCTCATGATTTGGTGCCTATGAAATGAAAAGCAGCTTGATGGTCCGGCTCTCTCCTTGTTGGACTCTTCTGTGTTCACCAGCAGCCTGAGTTTTACCTCTCAGATCCTCTGACCTGCTGCTGTTTCACCTCCACTTTCCATCAGAGCTCCACAGTTCTCAGGTGTCCGCGAGGGGAAACTGCAGCCAGTATGCTCTGAGGCAAACACTCAGACTTCTCCTCTGTGCTGCCGCAGCAGGACCAGTGGGGCTTCCCTGGATGTCCCTTGTGGCCGTGACCGCAGCCTTTAAATCCTCCTGCAAAAGGTTTTGATTTGTCTAAAGCACGCCTAAATGAAAACCATGCACGCAATTGTTTATTGTTGTTATATGTACCTGGCATGGTTCCTGGGCAACCACAGCGAGCTTCTTTAGCGCCTCCGCTGGAGCAGAAGGAGCAGCAGTGAAAAGTCCCGTTGTGCTGCCTGAACTTCCTCTGCACATTCAGAATAAATGGAGAACCCTGCAGGAAAGCATTGTGAGCAGTTAATTCAGAAATAAGCCCAAACTGAACCCGTTTTGTCCCGTTGTTGCAGATTTCCCTTAAGGGTCTACTGAAAGAGTTTCGCTGCCATCTAGTGGACAAACCTTTTGCACAGTTAATCCAAGTTTTGCCAGGATGTTACATAAATCTGAATTTTTACATGGACTGTAGTCACATTAACAGCGATTTAAAGAGGAGAAACAGAAATATTACAGTTTTCTGGTCCTGGACTAGTTCTGCACCTTAACATGTTGGGCTCTGACACAGACCCACACAGAGTACTCTCCTGGTTCCTCTGGTCTGTAGGAGACGCTGTAGCTTCCATCACTGTTGTCTGCCACTATTGTCTCCACTGTGCTGGAGGAAAAAAATAATTTAATTTCAATAACAGAAGATCAGAAAATCAGAAAGTTAGCTGTAAAATATACATAATTTCTATGTTTGTTTTTTTTTAGCTTGAGTATCTATTAGGTTAAAGAACAAAACTGCAAACAAAAGTGCATTTCTCTGACTTATTAACTTGCTTTGAACATAAAGCCTTTTAAATTTCATTCACATAATAATATTGTTTGTCTAATAGATTAAATAATTTATAAAATACACAACTTTATGAAAAGAATTCAACTGAAAGTTGCTGGATGTCTCAGTTTCTTATTCTTTCTGAATCAACGATGGCTGGCGGAGCGGACATGTTTACTCACCAGCTCTTCTTCTCTTTGTGGACGATGCTGACCAGGACGTGTTCTCCTCCTCGAGCCAGGCGCTCCCCACCGGAGTCCCGACACACCAGAGTGAAATGTCCCCGCTGAGCTACCGTTCCCTGCTGCAGACCTGTGACCATGACGGGTGGAAGGTTAAAAAAATGGATTGTAACTAGATGGCATTAGAAAATCCACAAGAGATGTAAACTTTAACTTATTCTTACACAGATAGAAACACTTAATTTCATTTCCCACAAAGCGCAGCAACCAACTGACACAACAAAGACAAGATAAAAAGTTAGCTGCTCACCTTCTCCTTCAACGGTGCACCTGCTGACGTCCACTGTCCTGGAGTGGATCACGCCCACCAACGGGTAGCCTTCCACCTCTCCTGCCGGCTCCCTGGGCAGGAAGCAGACATTGCCGCCATCGTCTGGGGCAACCGTCGCTGGGTGGGGGTCGTACCCACTCTCCATCAGGCTGGTCAGTCTTCTCAAGGTCACTCCTTTAACGCTGAGGATCTCGGCGTCGGAGCCACAGCTCAGCAGCCGCTCCGCAAACTCCACGCTCCCTCTGACGTCAAGCAGGGCCTGCTGCAGCTGCGCCCTCTGCAGGTGGAGGTGGTTTCTGGAGGAAGGAAGTGTTTATGGTAAACTAGGGCTGAAACGATTCATCGAATAATTCAAGTACCTTGATTATTAAAATTCCTCGTGGAAAATTTACCTGCTTTGAAGCTTGGTTAAATTATATTTTATTATTTAGCGCACCGTGTTCCGGCCGGGACATTATTTGCGTTGCGCGGAGCGGTCACTTCCGCCTCGGAGTTGTTGACGAAAGCTGAGTGTTAGGGCATAACGTCCAATAACACCCCTATCTATTAAACTCACTGACGATAAATATATAAACTAAAAGCTGGAGTATAAACATTTTTTATAAGCTTACCTCTTTATTATTAAATTGAATATAATTTCAGATCTTTGTATAACTTTTCTTCAGGTTAACTTAGCAAGTGAGCTGTTATTGTTACAGGTTAGTTTTCTAAACTACAGAAAAGTAACTATTAGGGAAGCTTAAATATGAAAAATTGGACAGATGTTGATATCCAATAGTAACAGATTTACCAATATTTTATTTTAGAATTTTTGTATCCGATTACTCCATTAATCGTAAAAATAATCAATAGATTACTCCATTATTAAAATATTTGATTACAACAGCCCTATGGCTAATTTTTTATTAATTATTTTTTACTAATTATTTTCCATATTTAAAAAAAAAAAAAAAAAAGATTCTCATCTCCTTATAAAAAATAGGTTTTTTTCTCTTTTTGTAATTTGTTCTAACATTGGAAAATAAAAATAAGTAGGAGTAGCTCTTTGAATGGACATGGTTGCTGACCCCTGGCCATAGGAGCATATCGGAATTGTTTCTATTTCCCTGTCTAAAAACTCATTACTGCTGCAGTAATGTCCTACCTGCGTTGTACCCTGATCTCCTCCAGGCGGCGCAGCAGAGACAAGCAGTGAGCCTCCACAGCACTGGCGTACTCTCGAGCGAAAGCTCTAATCTGATTGGCGGTTTCATCCACTCGAACCTGCAGATTTTCTTGGGAAATTTCCACCTACAAGAGAACCAGAATGCGAAAAACAAAAAGTTATGTTTTACATTCGAATATGAAAATCTAAATGGATAGCTTATATTGGGTAACAATACATAAATGGGTCTTTTTGGGGACCTTTTGCAGCGAGTCCTCCAGTCGCTCCAGACGAGGCCGAAGGCGCGCGCTGACCAGCTCTCGTATCCGGTCGCCATGATGGTCGATGACGTCGTGTGTCGGACAGCAGCGGTGGTCCCGGTGCAGCGTGGCCGCGCACTCCAGACAGACCGGCAGGTCGCAGGGCTGACAGAAGAGCCTCAGCTCCTGCCCGGGGTGAAGGGAGCAGAGGACGGGGCGGCAGAGACGACCGCGGGCCTTCAGCTCCGTCACGGACTGAACAGAATGAGACGCGGTTCGCTTCTGCCGCCTGCAGGTGGGAGGGAGAACAGATCCTTCATGATTCTTCATCTTCGTGGGTTTTATGGCGGGTGACATCCAATGTTTCGATGCATTATCGCCATCTACTGTGCTGGAGTGTGGGCTAAAGTATTAATTTGTCTTACGTTTAAATACCTTGCTCAATTTTAATGTCTTTGAACCATATTTTCTTAACTCTTGTTTTAATTTTTCTCTACTCATCCTACATTTTTCACAGTGAATTCTTATATGCTTTACTGTTTCCATACCAATACCACATCTACCTGTTGGATGTTTACACACAAATGTAAAGTTTTATTTAATCCTGTATGTAACCTTGTCATCACTACTTGCTCCTTTTGGTTCTTCAAAATGTATGGCAAGATAAAAATAATAAAAAAAAGATTCTGCCAAATAACAGAGGTCAGATAAGTCAGTGTATTCAACAATACACAAAGAACAGAACATTCAGGCTGTCCAACAAAGTATTAGGGCCATTATATTTAAAAGGGGGAAAAATTGCCAGGAGTATTTTCTTTCCAAAAAACTCTGAAAAGTTGAAATTAATTTTATGTTTATAAGTAAAAAACTTGGATATTCTCTGATTCTTGTAAACCAATGGTGGTTTACAAGAAAAGAAATGACAGTTTAAGGCTTTAAAAGGCTTGAGAGTGAAGCAGAGATGATGTCAAATTGGGTATCGGGGACAAATTTAAAAAGAAAAAAAATGTCTACAGATGTTTTCTTTGCAATCTGTCTGCTGTTTTCTTTCTTCTTCTTTTTTTGCAAAGAACAAGAGACAAAAATTTACATCTCTGAAGTTAGAAGAGATGTGCCCCAAAAATACTTACATCTGTAACTCTGGTGCAGAAGCTGCAAATATAAAGTTTTATAGACCTAACATTTTATAGCTTTAGTTTAAAAATATAAATAAAAGGTTTTCTTTCAAGTTTACAAGTATAATTTGTGTTTGGTCTATTCATCCCACTAAAATATTACATTTAGGGATTGTAACTTCAAAAATAAAATAAAGAGGCATGAATATTTTTGAAAGGGTTTAAAATGATAATAATTCAATTTAGATCTATTTTCAGAATAAAGTGTTTAAATTTAGTCCTTTTTTAGACCACAGCAACACATTGTGTTCTCAGGTGTGGTGAACAAAATTTGGTGGAGTTTTGAGCTAAAACAGATTTAGTAACTTTGTCAGACTCCTTGAGAACAGTCCAGAAAGTAGGGCCTACCCCACCTGTGTGCCTGGCGGCAGAACTCGCACAGGTTCAGGCTGCACACCTCGCAGCGGCTCTCGGCGCTTCCTTCGCCGCACAGGTCGCAGCCCAGCGGGCCGTCGCTCACCAGGGTCTCCAGGAAGACCTCGTCCAGTGCCAGGTGGTCGGTGCTGAGCCCGGCCGGTCCGGACTGAGGGACATCCACCTCGGTGTCACACTCGGGGCAGAGCACGGTGAACGAGTCTCGGTGCTGCTGCGCCGCGGTGAAGTGGCCCCGTGGAGACGCAGAAAACGGCTCCAGCTGCCCGATGCAGTCCGAGCAGAAGGTGTGCAGGCAGGGGAGGATTTTGGGCTCCCGGTACAAGTGTTTGCAGACACCACAGACGGCCCTGGGGTTTACAGAAGCACTTTTAGGTTCCGGTTCCGAGCTCCCTGTCGGCTCGTCTGCGGTTTCTTTCTGCTCTGACTGGGACATCGTTGGTTTTTGGGGGACTTCCTGGGCCAAAATCAGAGCAAAACTCACCGTGAAGCCCTCCGAGTTCAAACGAGTTGTCAGAGTTTAGGAAAAACTCTTCCCTATATCCCTGTTGTTCTCTGCAAGTCGCACCGAATAACTGTTTTTCCTCACACGAGTCATAAAACTACTTTTACAAACTTTTCTGCCTAATTAAAATCCACTTTTCCTCGGTAAAGTAAGCTGTGTTCAAAGCCGCATGGGACATTTGACACCTCACTAACTAACGGACCAATGGGAAGCTCCGGGGAGGTCCGTAAACATTCCTGGAGTCTTTACTGCCAAACTAGGACTCAGACAGATTTTACTATAACAATATTACATAAAAAGTCATAAAATATTTCCAACAGTAATAAGAAAATGCAATATTTTAATTAAACAAAGAACACATCTTTTTAGATTTGAAAAAGGGAATTTATAGTATCTTAATCTTCAAAAGGACTTTTCACATTTGCTGATTTAAAGAAAGGATTTAGTTTTGCAACTTCTTTTGGGCTTGATTGAAAAAAATAGAGGGAAAAAAAGAGATATTATTCTGAGAAACAGAAATAATATTTAATTAGTCTTTCTTTTAAAAACATTTGCAATATTATATCAAGTTTAACAAATTAAAAGCACCACCTGGTCCTATTTAGTGTGAAATTAAAGAGAATGTATAAATTTGGTTATTCAAAAATTAATACTTTATGTTCAACTTAACATTTCATACTGGAAGAAGATTTTAATTGTAATAATTTTTGATATAGCTACAATTAAAGTCTCTATCTGGCAAAAAAAAAAAAAAATCATTTTATATGTGGCATATTCCCTTTAATCCAACTTTTTGTGACGTTTTTTTCCAGTTAGGTTAGGTTAGTTAGGTTGAGACTGAAGTCAATATTATGTCAAATTGGGTATCGGGGACAAATTTAAAAAGAAAAAAAATGTCTACAGATGTTTTCTGTGCAATCTGACTGCTGTAATTGCTGTTACTTTATCCAAAACGACACAAGGATTCACATCATTTAATAGAAGACCAGAAGCTAAAAATAAATACTCTACGGCAAGAAAAACAGACTTCTGAATCATTTTCTTGTCATCAGTTACAATACAGATAAAAAACTATTTACACACATATATATATGTGTATATATATATATGTATAATAACCAGCACAATATTCCATGACATATATTACAATAAAACGGACAGCTAAACTTTAGTAATCGCTACTTAAATAAACTGCATCTGTTCTTGAATGTACCCAGTACATAGACAATATTTGACAACGTTTTCAAAGCAGAAATAATAAGGTTGTATTTACCTACACCACATAAAACATGCATAGGACAGTAATAATGATATTTAGGTAAAACGATACAAGCAGGGTTGAAGCGACACTGAAGGTGAAGAATGTCTTTCCCAAAACACCAGTGCCTGGAAAACACACAAGATTAGACACTGAATACAGAACTGTATATTGTAGACACGCAGATGGCAATTTTCAGGTTCATAGTTTTATATTAAATATTTCAGCAACTTTTCACCTGAATTTATCGACTACAATTATTCAGCGGTCCAAATGTTGCGCAGCCCTTATGTTGAAGATCAAGATTCTTCCAATGAGGAGAAGATGTTGAAGGACTTCATAAGACATGTGCCACTAATCTAGAATTACTAGAAGATTCACTAGAATGGGCCAATGTTTGAGAAAATGTGTCTTTTTACTGCTTTTTCAGCAAAAACAATACAAGTCTGAGAAAGATGTCATGCCCACGGTTACTGTGTTTTTGTTGCATGTCTTAAAACTATTAAAACTAGAGCAATTTGCTAATCGTTGTGATGCCAGCTACTGTTAGCAATACATGCTGATGAAAATGTATTTCTCTCCAGTTTTGGTTTCCAAACACAAAAGCAGCTGGAGATGAACGTCTATAAATCACACAGTTTGGTGAAGTTGATAAGTTTTTCCAAAATGTGAAAGCAAAATAGCAAAATATGTTTCGAAGCATTTCTCTTTTGGCGTGACGATGGCTCAGGAGGTACGTATTTGTCCTGCAACTGGTGGGTTGCTGGCTCAAATCCCGTTCCCTCCATCTCAGTCTTTGTGTTTGTATCTTCATGGTCAAAGGTCATGGTAGCGCCAATAAAATGGGAATTTTGTTTCTGTCAGTCTGCCTCAGGGCAACAATGTAGCTTAGCACCATCAGTGCATGAAAGGGTGAATGACTGTAGCACAAAACACTTTGGTTTACTTGGACTTGATACAGCACAATGGAAATCCAGGACTTTTACCATATTTTTTGAATAAAGGTTTGCTGTATTTCATGGGTTTCGTCAATGGTAACTATAATGTGAATTTTTCCTTTGTTCAGTGGTCAAGAGCTCTTGTTGCATCAGTAGATGGACTGTACCAAGACTGTACCTGTTATAGTTGCTTCGGTGACAGCCACCACTAAGTTGTTTTCGATCCTGCAGCTGTAGGTCTCGCTGACCTTCGCTGACTGTAGAGTGCTCAGGAGACTGTAGATCCCTGGTGAGCGTTCAGTGAAACTTGTGTTTGCGTTCAGTTCATTCCCGGTTTGGTTCAGCCATTTAACATCTGGTTTAGGAAACCATCTGCTCGCCTCAGAGATCAGGATGTTGTTAGAGAACTTTAGTGTCGGCACTGAAAAGGCTGCAACAGCAAAGGAACATATTTATCAATGTTCTTGTGTCTTTATTACGCACAAGACAATTTTCTAAGAGGAAGTAATTTAGGGAAACTGAAAGGTTACCTGCTGTCCGGAGCTGAATGCTGACTGTCCCTTGTCCGACAGAGGACTTAACGGTGCAGGTGTACTCTCCCTCGTCACTGCTTCTCACGCTCCGCAGCAGCAGAGAGGTGTTACCTGTGGCTACAGCGTCAGGGAAGACCTGAGTTCTGCCTTTGAACTCCGAAGCTTGCCCATCAAGAGCCGGAGCTCCGTTCTTGTAACGATAAACTATTCCCAGATTCGTTTTCTTCCAGCTGACCGACACCTCACCCAGCCTGTTTGGTTGACTTTCTGCAGAAACATAGCAGCTGAGAACCTGGTCCTCGCCGAGGTTGGCGACCGGTTTGGTGTTACTGCTCGTCACCTTGGACGTGGATTCTACGGACGACAATTTGGTCTCAAATTATATATTGAGTCTTGTAGCCCAATACTTTAATGTATAAGGTGGAAAAACGTTTTAGAAGTACAACTCAACACTAGCTGCGTTTCCATTCCGAATATGTGAAAAAACTTTGAAGTTAGTCCGCTAACATTGAAAAAACACAGTTTTGCAATTGTGGTGTTTCCATTTCCATTAATTAAGAGCCACAACTAAAATCGTACCTGAATAAGTTTGTTCACGCGATAAGTCAAACATTTTGGCGGGCCTTACCTCTTCCTATTGTCTTCTTTGTCTTTTCTGCAAGTAAATAAAATCCAGTTGTTGATCCCAGGACTCATGTGATGCGTAAAAAGCTTTTCCATTACAGTTTCGCAATTGTTAAATTCAGCAAATTTAGTTTCAGAATTCCAATTTGCGCAACTCAATGGCCAATGGAAACACAGTTACTGTTAATAGTGTAACTTCAACAAGAACAAGGAATCAAACGGAGGTTTACATATTAGCCTGGCTCTGTGCATAAAGAAACATATGGTTGCATGCTTGGAACTTCTTGTGTCATTCCAGCACACAAGGATCAACTGCTCTTCAGTACAAACAAACACAGAACATACTGAACACACCCATTGCATGTCTGCCATTACTAAGCCTGACTGAGTCACTACTACTAATATTAATAATAATAATAGGTCTGTAGGTCTTACTGGAGAAGGCCAGGGACAAGATGAGGATGATGAAGGCTGCTAACAGGACATTGAGGGTCACGATGCTACATGTGGAGAGAAACAAACAGGAAACTGAAAGGAAGCAGGTTTAATAATCCATTTACATATGAGAGATGAAAAGTTCCTTGTTTCAGGATATTATTGCTCTGACATCTTTATTTTCTAGACGTTATTTATTGTTACACTGGAAGTCTGATAAATGTCCCTCAGTATTCATGTGGGTTAAAGACATGAGGTTCTTTTTGGAAGCTTGAGGAAATTACATGCACTTTACAAGAATGTGCAAAAATGGTTAAACAAAAGAACAGCAATATTTTCTTTCTTATTTTTCAAACGTAGACGTTTTGTTGAAAGAAAATCCTCAAAACTAGTGCATTGTATTGTATTTGTTTGATGCACTACTTTGTCAGTATTATGTTAAGGTGTAGCTATATATTCAACAAGAATCATATATTTATTGTAATCTGCCTCTAAAAAGGATATTTTTAAAACAAAAGTTTATCGTTTCATTCTGATAGTAGCATGAGTGGCTATGAATTTTACATATGTACATTTAATTGAACACTTTGATATATATATATATATATATAGTCCTAGATATAGTGCAACAAAACTGGCATGATAAAAATAAAGGGATAACTCATTTCAAAATGTTCAAAAAGTTCTCTTCATTATCAGAACTGAATTTCTGCAAATCTTACGTGAAAAAAATGATTTGACCGATGGTAGCCATGCCTGTAGAAGATCCTCCTGTTGCTTAGCTCAGTCCTGGTCCAGATGTTCTTTATAATGTGCCTCTTATCTCCACAGATAATTCCTGTGCATGTTCATCCTGCAGCCTGCACAGAGCGACTATCTCCTGCCTTCCTCTCTGCATGCAGAACACAACACCATGAGTAAACATTACACTGTAGGTGTGGGCTTCCTTCTGTTGTCACAGCGGCTCATTTATCTCTGCAAAATAAAAACTGTAGAGTGACAGGTGGAAGAATTCAGTCGGTATCCAGTTTGGTTCATTTTAAGTTAAATGTTCACATTATCATTGTTGCATTTTTAATATGCTGCTCCAACTTGTTTATAAAGATCATGTTTACGTCGTTTTACTGTGTCATACTGTATAATTAAACCCGGGACCTTGAATGCAACATTTGGTACGATGTTATGTTGCACCTTTTCACAGACAGAGGTCATAAAGTCCTCGACTAAAAGGGGAACGGTAAACAAATTGGAAGAAATGTACAATAAGGAATAAAAGCTCAGGTTTATATAAGATCATATTGGAATAAAAATGTTTTTAGCTGCTGTTTAATAGTTTCCACACTCCGTAGAAGTCAATTCCACAGTCTGGGTCCAATATCTTGGAAAGATCGCTCTCCTCTTGGTTCTGGGTTGGGAGACCACTAAAAGTTTTGGAGTTTATAAACTCAGAATACAGGGAAAGGTATATATATGAATCAAGTCTGAAATATACAATGGACCCTGTAAAGGTCTGACAAAAATATTAAAATGAAATCCAGATCTGATTGGTGGCTAGTGTAGCAACATTAAAACAGGAGATGTATGGGTTTCTAGAACCTTGGACAATCAGCTCCTTCTTCTGAAAACAAGTGAATCATGAAGAATATCATGAAGACGCTTTATGATTGTGACAATAATGTTTCATTGAATCCAGGAACAAACAGAGAGAGACAGTGTGGAGTAGAAACAAATAAGAAAGGAACCAAATCAATTCTAAATCATTAGAACATTTTAATGAATAAAAAAAATAATAGTAAACATTTGCTTATATATGAAAGTGAAAATAACAGAATTATAAAACGGTCCTGTCCTTCTGCATGATATAATGTTGCTAAAGAAAGTTGGTGTCTATTTTGTTCCTTCTTGTTCGTGGTTGTTGTCTCCAGTTTCTTCTCTTTCAGCGTCTGTCGTGTAAAAAGCCGATGCTGAGACTTTTTCCCAGACTTCAGAAATGTCGTAGACATTCTCACCGTCTGGTAGATGCTGGTGGTACCTGACGCTTTTAATGTACTTCTCACAGAGTTTTTCCGCTTTGTCTTTTGCAATTTTTTGTAGCTGCTCATTGAAGTGGTTGCCGACTTCCTCCGCCAGCAGGTTGTCAAACACCACGTTGTAGTAGGGAGCGCCACATCTGTACCCCGGTGTGCAGGCTCTCCAAACTTCTGAGACGCTCCAGAGAAACAGAAAACCGCAGCACAGGAAAAGGCCAATGTCCTGAAAGAAAAAGAGAAACTAATTTTAAAAATCTGCATTTTTCTTA
>CAEFZY010061528.1:0-28925 GCA_903066815.1 Brachyrhaphis roseni
ATAGATAGATAGATAGATAGATAGATAGATAGATAGATAGATAGATAGATAGATAGATAGATAGATAGATAGATAGAGCACATTTCTACTTATAAAATGGTCTGGTGGGATGCTGGAAAAGACTATTTCTGTGTTCAAGTTGTGCTAAAAGAAGTTAGCCTGTTAGCCAAAGTATTCCAGCCTAAAATAGCATCTCAGTGCTAAACATGTTGCAGCAGCTAATGCTAATGTTGCTAATGCTATTTTTCAAAGCAGTTTCATTAATGGACAGAGGTTCCTGAAAGACTTGAAAGGTGAACGGGTATAATAACACTTTGTACCAAGCTGATGGCTGAATAACCTACATAGCAGATTATAAACAATAAATATCCTTGTTGTTGAGCTCATGTCTATTTATTCAACAGTTCAACAGCAAAAGAAAATCGTTACTGAAGAGAAAATGTCGCTTAATTTGTCAATATTATGTAGTTTTATCTGTGGCTTGTGAAACGGCAACCTTTTGTTTTGAAAGAGCTTTCGGAAGTGCTTACATCTTGTTGTGAACTTGACAGCTTGTTGTCGCGCGGTGACAGAGAGAGAGAGAGAGCTACGGTAACCTGCAAGAGGACTCACATGGTCCTGCTGCAGCGGACCATACACCACCACAACTCTCGAAAACCTCTTCCACTCAACTTATTCTTTTTGAAAATTATCTCCCTCTTCACCATCTTATAGTTTTGTTTGTCTTTTAGAGGAATTTCTTCTTCTTCTTTTCCCCCCCCGCATCTTTGCCGCGCGCGCAGCCCGCTCTCGGCCGGTCTCGCGGCGGCCGGTGACACGGCGTCATGGCTCGGGAGAACGGAGACACCGGCGGCGGCGAGACGTGGAAGAAACAGGTCGACGACATCAAGAAGAGCTTTGATTTTAAAGAAGTCCTCGGAACGTGAGTAGACCTCGTTAAGAGCCCGTTTTATATTCCCGAGGCGTCGTCACCCGGAGTCTGTGACACTTTCTTCACAGTGACACTTTGTTACTACGTTTGAATAAAGAAAAATGACTCTATAATTTATTCCTCGCTGTTAAACACTGTAGCATCGATAGGGCGCTCGTTGGGTGTCCTGTGTGAAAATACACGCACTGCAGTCTTTAGTTGGAAGCATCATTTCAAGCTCTTAATGATTCTTCATAACATTTTAACAATGACAGCACAGCATCATTGCTAGTAGGGCAGCTTGATGCTCCCAGGCTTGCGTGTTATTCATTACATGGAGTTAATCATTGTAACCATTCAGTTATCAGGCTGAGCCGTTTCACTAATTCCCCTCTGGCAAGAACACAGCTTTCCCACTAGTTGCAAATCACTCTATTTTAGTCTAAGCTGGCAGCCTGGTATAATGCACAAAGCTTCGACTACTTCTTTATTTTACAAAAAAAAAGGGGGAAAAAAACCACACAACAAGAAATAAGGGGTCCACTGATAAATCAGTCCTTCATTTTGGGAAACTGGTGATGGGCCAAAGCTTCCATGTGAAGCCGACCTGATCCATCTGAAAATCAGCCACTGTCCTCTATCGCTCTGCCAATAGTCACCCCATTGCTGCCAACTTTGCAAATTTGTCACTAACCTTCCCAACTTTTCAGACAAAAAAAAAAAAAAATCAACAGATCAGGCTCTTTAAAGATCGGTGATCTACCAGAAATCTTCAAAACCTCTTAATTTTGTGAGGTAAAATGTTTTGTTACATTACAACTACAAATATCAATGTATTTTATTAGCGTTTTACGTGGCAGACCGACGCAAAGTGGTTTAAAGTTGTGTAATGGAGAGCAATTGTTATAGTTTTTAAGGTATATCTAAAGAAAAGTTGTATTCTCATACAGCCCCCTTTACTCTGATACCTATAAATAGAATCCAGTGCCACTGGCAGTCTTTAGAAGTCAAATAATTAGTAGTTTCCTGTTTTTAAAATTTTTTCTTAGTGTAAATTCAGTTTCTCTGTGAAGCTTTTGGAGTTTAAAATTATATTTTTAGACTCTACTGAACAATGAATAAACTGGATATAGGGAGAAGGGGAAGACATCCAGATGCTGGGGAGACGGTGAATTTGTGTCTCATCTCTAATCAGAGATGAGACTCAAACTAGCTTTTTGGCCAACATTCAAAATGTTCTGTTTGGCAGGAATCTGATATGATAATCACCCACCTGATTGTGCAGGGTTTCCCCCACAAGACCAATGGGGCTGCTGGGAACGTTTTATTTAGGAATGCTAAGAATATTTCGATTGGACGAAAAGACCTGTCTGTGATTGGCTGGTCATGTCGCTTATTTCTATAATCTTTGTCAAATTGCACAGACAGAACGAAGAACACCTGCCAGAACATCAAGTGAGCATGTGTGAGACGGAAATGCACACAACACGTTATTCTTTGTTCACAAAGACGTATGCGCTCACATCAGTCTCACTGCGCGCTCAGGTTGGTGGCATGAATGTAACGTCATACGCAGAAGATTACTCTTTAAGGCGGGGTTACGCTGGCGCTTTTTGAGGTTTAAGTTCAAGCCGATCAATTGTTGTAGCTATTATACTTGACACGTACGTTGGTGCGGTATTTTCTGAAAATAAGCCCTCGTATAAATGCCAGTACAGGCGAACAATGACCAGTGTTCTTTTAGAGATACAAGAACACTGTCCATTCAACACGGCCATTTTTGAGGTGTACATCCTCGAGCACTTCGAGGCCAATGCTTCAACTGTTAACCTCGCTTTAGCCTGGGCGACTAAGTCCTGGTGACCCGTCAAGACGTATGATGTGCTGGTGAAAGCCCTGTGTTGCACTGGCTTATGGGCGGTGGTACCCTCCAGTATTTTCATTTAAGACCCTTCCCTCAGCATGAGTGTATTTTCCAGCCGACCCAGCTCTTTGAATGGAAGGACGTTAGCCGCCTGCTCATTAGTGAGTCCAGGTGGATACAGAGAAACCACTATGGCAAGAGTCAAAAATAAAAACGCAGCACTCTTTTACTTGCATATGTACATGCTGTACCAACTGCATGTACATATGCAGTGTACATGCAGTTGTACACTGCATAATCCATCTTGTTGTCCAAGGAATGATACTATTGAGAGAAAGTTGTGTTTTTAAGCACCTGGTTGGAATAATAAACCTGGTTAGCGCAGCTAGTGTTACTATGACAGGAGTCTCCCTTCTTCCAGCCACGGTTTCCTTAATTTCGGAGATTGGTGATGAGCTGAAACCAGACATATCCACCTCCTCAAAGGTCTGAAAATCATACACTGTCTCCTTTTGCTCTGCTATGAGAGGGAACTGACAGACCTGCCTGCACATGTGCGGTTAACAAGAGTCACTGACCAGCTGTCAACTTAGCAACTTTGAACTTTGTCCCTATATTTAGTGGCTTTTCATACAAAATAAATAAACTGTGATCGGACAAGATCGCAATTGGCAGGTCAGGGTTTTCGGCCAGAAAACTGCAACCGGTGCTTCCCTATTTTCCAGTGCATCTCTTATCATAAACACACAAAAAAATCTGCTTTTACACCTTAAGGAAACAAACAGCACACATCATTCTTGATGATGACTGTTAAACTGGGGTGAATTTACTCACCGTCTTAAATCTCCTGCTGTTTATTTGACCACACACACACATCTTTGTTTGGTTTGCCCTCAAGCATCATTGCACTAGTGTTTCTGTTCCAATGCTGCTCCATTATCCCAGCGCTTGTGTTGGTTCTGTTTATAAAGCGACTTGTGATGACTTTAAGTAAGCTTAGGCAGCGGTGGTGGTGGTTGGAGGTGTGTGTGTGTGTGTTGGGGGAATTTTCTTGTTGATGACAGCAAGACTCAGACATCACTAATTACAGCCTGAGCTGCAGCGGTATCACTGTCAGGGTCGTAAGCCTTTTCCTGTGGGAGTTAGAGGCTTTAGGAGAGGAAGCTCCGAGGTAGGACATGTTTGTTTTCCTTTTCAATCAGATGAAAATTTCACTTTAAGCCAATTATATGCATCCACTTCCAGGTTAGAGGAGTTATCTTGTTTGGAGATGGGTGTAGATTGGGATTAACGATGAATTCAGAATTTGGGAAGTTCAAGAAGCAGAGTTAATTGTTCTTTTTTTTTTCTTTTCTTTTTTGCTGCGGCGCAGCTGAAACTTGGAGCAGATGTGACTCACGCAGACACCTGCTCGCTCAGGAGGCAGAGCGGCAGTGATCCGAGTCTGTTCTGTTTGCCGGTGCCGATGATGGATGTTTGAAACTGATGCGTCAGCAGAAAGGGCAGGATGTGTGTGTGTGTGTGTGTGTCGGGGTGTGTGTGTGTGTGTGGTGGAGGAGGAGAGATGGCTGCAGTGACTGAATCCCAAACAGACTCTTGCTTTCTGTCCTGGAACCAATCAGATAATTGTTGTTACCTGAGGCGGGTCAGCTGGTTTCCTGATCGGCCAATGGATGACCACAGGCCACTTCCTGCAGCAGAGAAGCCACGGTGTGTTTTCCACTTCAGTGGATTTTGACCCCAGGAAGTGATTTCAGACACCTGACACTGTCATTCTTGCATCCTCTGGTCCGACTCTCTGCTTGTGCACCTGAACGCCTCTTCAGGTTTATCATCCTCAGAGGAGCTCAATTAGAGCTACAGCTGTGTGCAGAGTGATGTGTTCGAGTCTCTCCCTGGTGTCTGATTACCCCCCCTGGTGTGTATGCAGTATGGGCCCCTGTTCCTCACTGATCAATTATTCAAAAGGAACAGGAGTGTGTTCTTTGTTGCATGTGTGTGTGATCTGCAGGTGGGCTGCACATCTCAGCAGGAGAGGTCACTGTGAACTGAGAAAGTGCAAAGAAAATAGTTAATTCAGGAGAGTCTTGATATAGTTGGTGGGAAAGTGAAAATACACATAAACAGTTTTTTTAAGCACATTATTAATCCATTTGTTGCTGCTAGTAGTGAATCTGATCACTAAGCACAAGGCTTCATGGTGGATGAGGGAGTTCAAGTGTAAACATGTCACACCAGCAGGAGAAATTCAAACTAATTGATCCACCCAGTATTTATAAGTAAGGTATGAAAGGCCAAACGTACCAAAATGCAATTCAGGCAAAAGTGGCAAAAAAAAATGTTATGCATTTAAATTAGAGGTGCAGAAAAAAAAATCTGTTCTATAAAGAATCGCAAATCCTAGTCCTGGGAATTCTGAATCAATTTAAAATGTCTCCTAGCTCCAGTGCTAATGATGAGCTAGAAGAATGCGCATTTTGGCATTATCATTTTATCACTTGAAAACGGTCAGTATTATAATTTATTGCAATAACTTCAGGGACAATTTATTGTAAAACCAAATTTCTTATTGTTACGTAACCCCTACAACAACGAAGCCATTATTTCGTGACTTGAACGTGACCCAGAGAACCTTCTGTTGGAAGGGCGTTCATCTCGTCTGCATTGAGCTAGCTAGCTAGACGTTGCTGGCTAGCAAAGGGCATGCCAAAGCCCAACATTTTCCTGTCTAATCAGCGCTGGTTTTCAGGTTGGATGTGACTGCAGAAGACCTTTTTAAAGGAGGAGAAGTGTGTGTGAGTGTGTGAGGATGGGACAGGAAGAGAAATGTGATGGTAATGCATTGTGGGAACGTTGCAGTGCCGTCCAGGGCCTGCTGCCCTTAATTGATGCTCCACTTCCCCGGTGCCGGCACTGTTCTCCGTTCACCGTTTCTGGGACTCTGCAGCCCACATCCCTCCCAAGTCATTTTGTCCTCTCTTTATCTCCTCTTTATGTCTACAACTCTGTCCTACATCCCTCCCCACCACACCACCACCCCTCGTTTAACTCTGCCTGGTCTCTCTCGACAGTGCAGGGTTGCGGTGCCAGCGTGCGTGATGGACTTTTCAAAGTTCCTTTCACGCGAGGTATAAATAGGATCTTAAAAATAGAACAAAAGATGATTGTTAGCTTTGTAACAAAGCCAGCTTCATCAGTGGACTGCCAGCCTACACCCTGAACGGTGCACAACAGCACATGTGCAGTTTTCCTAAGAAAAGATAAGATGTACTTTATAGATCCCCGAATTGGGATATCTCTTCACATTTATAAACGTTTTCATTCTTTTACGGTTTGATATTTATAATGTCTCCTGAGTTATTTACCAGTTTTGTTCTGCAGTCCGTTTTATAAAACGAGTAAAAGGAAACATCTGACGTTTGAGTGCAGTGGAAGAATGATTAATCTGCATTCAGCCATTTACCAAATGACTGCAGCAGTCATGGCCATTAAAGAATGGCTCAGTGCCACACAAAAAGGATGAAAACACAATATGTGTGCATCATGTTTGCTCACCATCCTAAGCCTCAGAGTGCCATTGTCTAAAAGTCTTTTTAAGGAAATCAGCAAAATGGTGAACCAGTTTGTGGAAAAACAACAAAGATGTTTACTCTGGGTGAACCTTTGGTGCAACAGGGGAGTCCTGGCCGGAAGGTTCCTCAAATTTTCACATTTTCCTTTCTAATGGGAATTTTATGTGACTGTCCAACACAAAGGCACACTGCACACTTCAGTGGTGGAGGCATTGGAAAGGGGAATTGTGCAAACACTAAGGAAAATTTTATTTTTCAAGTTTTTTATTGCTTCTATAAACGTGGATTCAGTGAAGCAGAGGTGCCCCTGTTTGTTGCTGAGACCATAGAGGCCATGTTGCTTAAGCCAAAGACCCGGTGAAGATGCAGCTGAAGCTGGTAAGGCAGTCATTATCCACAGTGAAACATGCTACTCAGTAAGGAGGAAAACACTACTCCAAAAGAATCACAGCAACACCAGATTGCAGTTTGCAAATGTCCACAGGTACCTTCATATTTAGAGACATGTCCATAATGACCATTGCTAACTGTGAAGTATGGGGGTTCCAATATCAAGTTGTGGGGCTTTTTTTTCTGCAGAAGGGACGGGTGCACTTTATAAAATACATAGAATCATGAGGAAAGAACATTAAGTAGAAATGTTGAAGCAACATCTAAAGATCTCAAAGCTTGGGCTCAGATTAGTCTTCCAAATGGACAATGACCTTGAACTTACAGCCAAAGTGGTTACAAAGTGAATTCAGGAGAACATAATCAGTTCTACACAGAATTTGTTGGCAGATCTTAAAAGGTGTGCGAGTGTCGCTTCCACCAGCTCTTTTGGGAAGAATGGACCAGAACTCAAGCAAACTAACGTAATGTAAGAAACTTGAGGAAGGAAACCCAAAATCTTTGACTCAAGTCAAAGGCAATGCTACCGAATACTGATGAGATGGATGTAAACTTCTGATTTTGAAAACATCTCTGACATACTCTCTCATTATTCTGACATCTAGCCAATAGAAATCATTTTACTAATTCTACCAAGAGAAGTTTGATCTGATTTGCCTTCAAACAGAGCAAAAGAAGGTGCATTTATTCTATTGTTTGGTGTGTGTGACAGTGTGTGAGGTACACTGTGTTGCTCTCGAAGGTTTGAGTTTTTGCATTTATTGTGAAACTTTGTGTATGAGGAGGATTGGGCAAGTGGGGTGGGGGGGGACTTTCAGCCCAGACTGACACGTGGATCCAGAGTATTAATGATCATAAACTTCAGTCCGTTATCGGATCAAGGCTCTATTTTAAGCCTCTCTGTGATAACATCCAGCTTATAATGTCCCCGATCTGGGAGCCTGTTGTTTCTGCTGCTGCTGCCACCGCCAGCCGGTTAGACAGCTGTATAGATTTATGAACACAGCTGCATGTTCCAAAGGGAAAAGTTTAGAAATGTCATTTTTTTTCAATAAACAAAACATGGAAGGGTATGTGTTGGATTGTGCATACTTGGACAATCGCCGTCGGAGGGTTGTTTGTCCTGGTCAGAGGACTCGGTTTCAGCGCTCTTGTGCAATCCCGAAGGTCCTCGACAACAACATCTGCTCTCCGAGAGCGATACAAGGGGAATACAACCTGCTGGGACGCAAACGCTTGTTGTGATGAATGAAGCAGCTGGTGGGAGACGGCTGCGTTTTTAGTGATCAAGGACGACAGCAGAGCCGCTGGAGGTCAGCGATGTGAGCCGCAGAGCTAACTGCTGTCCTGCAGGCTATCGGCCTGGTTCACAACACCGTTAGGAGTCAGCGGAGGACGGGGCGCAGGAATTCGTGTCAACATGAATCAGTACCAGCTCTCTGTTCAAGAGAGGAGGCGCACTGGGGTTAATAAAGTGTTGTAGCCGACCGCGTTGTGGTTTGGAACTGTTCTTTATTTTGCGGTTATGAAAAGTTGGTTTATGTCTCATATCCGACTGAAGTATCAGTTGAACATTGATTTCGTAGAACAATAGGAGCATACCGTGCCATTAAAAAGTTTTCCATCTAGAGAAGCACCAATCCACTTTTTTCACTTTCAATACCAATATCTGAGGTTTAGTATCAACCGAAACCGATCCGATACAGAGAATTGGTGTTGAATTGACTTAAAACATTTATTTTTTAACGCAGACATAAATTTACCAAATTACAGCTTTCTTTGATAACTCTGCACCAGTTCAGCACACTTAAATACACCAACAGCTTCTGTAAAAACAACACAACTTTAATTTTTTTCAGTCAGTGCAATTAGGAGTATAACAAAATTAATTATAAGAAAAACCTGAAGCTTACAAAAACAATATGTTGGCTACCTTGGTCGAACATGTAACAAATAAACTGCAACATTCATCATATCGTTTACCATGTTTGCTATGTCAGAACTTATTCAGAAAATGTACTTACATCTATTTAGCTGTTAACACTTTAGTGCTTTAGCTCTCGGAAAAGCCAAAAAGCACTTTAAGCAAGCATAAAAACTATTTTTTGTGAAATCAAAGAAGTTATTTATTATTTTTGCCATTTCCATCAACCTTTTCTAACAAGATAGGAAACACAGTTAATGACTAAAACTTAAAGTACAACTTCATCTCTAGCCTCCATATTTTTCCTTCCAACGTAGCATGCTACCAGTATGAGGTTGGCACTGTGCAAAACAGGCTTAATTTTGCCACACATCTCAGAAACATGAAAAGACATTTTCAGGAATATGTTGCTAGCAGGCAAATTGTAATTGCTCTGACATCATGTAACGCTAAAGATGCTAACAAAGGAAACAGCTGAGTTAAGGGGGGTATATGTTTCAGGGTTTCCATCTCCACTCAAGCACTTTGCCTGTTTATCATATTATCTCTCAGAAAAGCCAAAAACCATCTCAAGCTAGCATAAAAACTTCCCATAAACCTTTTCTAATGCAATAGGAAACATGGTTAATGAATAATCAATAAAACTTAAAGCACAACTTCATCTCCGGCCACAGTAACAGGCTTCATATTTCTCCTTCCAAAGCAGCATGCTAACAGCATGTGGTTAGTGCTGTGGAAAACAGGCTTTATTTTGCTACGGAATATTATGTCGTTTTCAAAATTCAAGGAGTTTTTAATTAATTTGCTTTTCAAGGATTTTTTCTGTATTCAAGGAAGATTTTGGAGTGATGAAGAATGGATCCTCTCTGGAACTAAGCAGAGAAACAGCCCCCCTCCCCCTCCTCAGACTTTGATTGGGTTATAAACTGACTGGATCAGGACTCTAGCCACTCTCTGGGAAATGCTTCCAGACTGTATTGTTTTGTTGTTCAATTTCATTTTTGATCTTCTCAAACATCGACAACTTCCCTCCAAGAAGATCGATTTGGTAGGCCTGAGCAGTGGCTGCTGTGTTCACATGAAAATGTACCAGATCTGCGTTTTGAAGTGCAGGAGAAGTTAGCAGTCGACCCCGATCAGCGATTCCGTACTCGCCTGAACGGAGGAGCAAATCAGAAAGCAGTTTTGCATATTTTCTCTTAAGGCTCTGCTGCTTGTGATGGAGGCAAAAGAAAATATAACAAAATAATGGAGTGGAGGAGGAAGGAGGATAAAGAAGACGAGATAACGGTATGGAAATGAGGAATTGTAATCAAACGGCAATGAGGGATGGAAGCAGGAGCTCACATAAGCCTGAAGGGAGAGGGGGAGATTCAGGGGCCCTTTGGCATTCATGTTCCACTTCTGAAGGATAAATATGTTGGAAGTCGTTTCGTTCTGCTACTCGGTCTCTCCTTCCACCATCTGCTGTTGTTGGAGCCAAGAAAAGCTTTTGTTCTGAAAAAAACACCATCTCTGTTTAGAGCTGCAAAGCATTTAAAAACCTAAGTGGTGTCTCATTATGTAAATTTCAGAACAGAGGCTAATAGAATCTTCACACGAATGATTTTGAATCTGTTGGTTCAGTAATGAACTAATTGTAAGCAGCAGCAGCGGCGATGGAGGCAGAACTCAGGACCAGCCAAGGGGACGTGGAGCTCTGCTCAGACTCCAGAATGAGCTTTCCGTCAGCTGGCCTCTGTTGGAGGCCATCCATGTTTCCCTATCCGTGCTCCTTTTGGAAGGATTAATCCATGGCATGAACAAGAAGATCTGTGCGTTCTTTTATAATCATTTCCTTTCGTGAGTCCACAGAACGAGTTGGAATGGATTAAAACTGAGCGTTCTCATTACGGCTGCACTGATTGCCGTTTTAAAAAGTCTGACCTGCCAATTCCGATTTTGGTAAATTCCTATTTTTCTGGTGTGAAAAGCCTCTAAATATAGCAACAAAGTTGCTAAGTTATTAATAATAATAGCACATCATTTGCATAGCACCTTTTTAAACAAATGTTACAAAGTGTTTTACATTAAAAAAAAATCAATGAAAGCATCATAATTGACGCTTTAAACACAAAAAGTGCACCAAGTTAGTTAAAATACATAACAATGTAAGACAAAATGAAATAATAAATAAACAAAAGAAATTAGAACATTAAAAGCCTTATCATAACTAATGATTTAAAAGCAGACAATGAAATGGCCTGCTTAATATTTGTAAGTAATATTTGGGATAAGTTGGCAACAATGGTTTAATGTTGACCTCACATGTGCAGACGTGACCTGCATTTTGCATGTTGGGTTTGATCACCAGTTTCCCAAAATTAAAAAAATCTGTGTTGATTTATTATTCAACCGGATTATCGGTTCAACCCTAGTTCTCATAGCTTTTAAAGTTTATATCAGTGGATTTTACAGTATGATAAGGTTTCACATAGTTGGGCTCCGAATTGGTTGACTGGTTGCGTGCGAACACAATCACATCATTATCTCCAGACGTTCTGATGGCTGAAAAATTGAAGTTGTCTTCAAAATATTAAGTGTTGCAATATCAGCACATTATTTTGCTCCTAAACCCGTTCTTCTCTGGTATCCAGAATCCTTTAGCAAACAAACTATTTGCTAAAACTAATGTCAAACGTTTCGGTTCAGTGCAAGGTAGTGCAAATAGTTCTGTTACTACTGTTTTATCTAAGTACCACATCGAAACCTTAGAAGTGTTACAAAACCTCTGCTTCCAAGCAGAGTCAAAAATAGTTAACTAGGATACACTTTAAAAACTTTTGGGTTACAAACGGTTCAGTTAGAGTTATTTTACTAACCCAGACCTGGGTCAAATATAAACCAATCAAGCCTTTTGAATTGACACAGGGCGTTGATGTTGTGGGTTCGTGACTGTAGCATTTCTAATCAAGGCCGTGTCCAGCTGGCTCATGTCCACAATCAGCTAATAGTACCATATGAAATATTGCCTGTGTGAGTTTTCTCACCAACACTCAGATGTCAGATGGGAAATTTCACAAAACATGAGATCAGAGTAAACAAAAATGGCCAACTGGGAAGAAGCAATGACGATAGTCTGTGGTCATATTTAAAGGACACAAAACACTACAACACTGGACTCTGTGTACCATGAACTTGTTTTGTCTTTTGCATTTTGGGTTCCCTTCTGTTTCCATCACCTCGTTTTCTTATTGGCTACCCGTCTCGTTTGTCCCTGGAACACATACACCACACCACGCACGACATCAGGTCAAGCAGTAAATCTATATTGACTTTAAGACCAATGTTTTGGTCAAATGACATTGGTAATAATCAGAACCTTGAACTCCCAGCTATTGAGAAACAATGGCTACCTGAAGGTGTGGACTCTGATGGTTGATTTTACCCAACCACGAACGTTTATTTTGGCCATTACTTGTGTAATGCGCCAGCTTACCGGAAATTGTGTGCACTGTGGAGTAGGGCCATGACATCTTTGCCAGAAATAAAATATCTTAAACATCCCTCTGGCTCCGATTTTAATTGCTCAATATTTGGAAGCGTGGCCAAACATGAACGGATTGGCTTCGTTCACCTCCTCCGCTGGCATTCAACTGAAGGGAGATGAGAATCAAGTGGAATTGCGTAGGAAGGTGATGGCCAAGCTAATGTAGAGCCTAAGACAAGTCTTCGATCAAATAACGATTCCTTTCTATTACCCTGTATGATTCTTCTGCCACTTTATAGGTGGCAATAGTGCATCTTTATAATCTTTGCTGAAGTGTACACATAACTGAACCAAATATTAAGAACTCCTAATAAGGCTACTGGTCAAGCATTTTTTTTATGTTGTGCTCACTATACAAAAATGTCACCACAACCTTTTTAGGGTCTTATCCTAAGACACCCTGAGTAGTAACACCGTGTACCTAAGTAATATTTGGCAGGCATGCGGCAGGGTCGCCGTGGTAACCCTTAGCTGTTGCCCATCAGATTGTGAACGATGGCTGCCGTTAATGGAAGCAGTGCTGCCGCAGCGCCGCAGCCGACCGCCGTACACTCTGTCTTCTCGACAGGTAATTTAGGGCAGACCACCACTTAACACACAAACACAGGGAGAAGACCCACAAGAGAGCAAACACAAAGAGACATGTATACACAATTCCGACTGCAAGAAAACCTCTGGAAGCAATGACACACACATTATAGTGCTGTGAAGTGAAACACACACCTTTACAAGGGACACACACACACACACTGCTGCACCGTAGGGGCTTTTTCTGTACTTTAGCAGACCTACTTTTACTCAGCCCCATTACTGTACTCAGATCAAGGTGATTCAGGCTTTTTTTAAATGTATTTCTCATTTGGCCTCTGGAGTTACTGTGCATCATAATTCTATTGTACTGCACAATGACAGTGAAGTATCTTATCTTATCTGATGTGTGTGTTGTTTATGAGGCTTGTCTCGACCCACTGACACAACTTGTGAAGTCGTCCTTGAGTCGAACACAGAGCGACGCAGTGCAAGCGCACGTAGATACAAATACAACCAGTGGCGCAAAAACTGGGTATGCACTACATTGGGGCGCCACGCTAGAAGGGGCGCCAAATTGATGGCAGAAAAATTATTTCTGTTTGGTATTTTCCATGTTTAACAGCAAGGTTATTATAGTTAACTAAAAACTAACTAAATTAATGAAAACTAAAATTGAGAAAACATTTTTGTGAACTGAAATAAATAAAAACACTTATTAATGGGGTAGAACTGGAACTACATTGTGCACTTATGAAGCTAACTAAAACAGTTAGCTTCCTTCATTTTTGTGTTTATGAATCTATTTACTAGCCTTTCAAACTCAGTGTCATTCAACAATAATTGAATATATTTTTTGAAAATGTTATTTTCTGTTGAGTATTCATAACCCAATCAATGTAAGCACAATCACAATACAACACGTTGACGTTTTTGAGTCCCACCCCTCAAATTATTTCTAAGTCATATTTGATATATACAGCATTTTTATAACACCACAAGCTGACATAGTTACTGTGTGGCTGGAAAAACACATACTACTGCTCCTTTAAAAATTGAAATAATTATTAGAAAACTGCTTTTTGTATTTACTCAAGTTAGCTTCATCAGTTAAAATTTATTTGATTTGTTTAATAAAATGTGATTGTTTCACGTCTCATGGATCTGTCAAAATTTATGAATTTAGTTTGCTTCACAGTCCATTAAAGACTTCAGCTGTCTGTTTTTTCCGCAACCTTTTCCTCCTATAGTTTATTTTTTCACTCAGCTTTCCATTAATACAGTTGGCAGACAGTACTTTAACCTGTAGTCTTCAAAATGAACAGAAATAACCTCTGAAATTGACTAGTGTGTGTAGTAGAGATTACGGGGTGTGTTACATTTAAATATCAAGGTAATCCAAAGTGTTAACTGATAATGTTGAGGTCTTAAATTCTCAGTCAACTGCTTTGGTTGGACTAACTCCTTTAGTTTATCTTGGGAGTTTCTAATTGACTAATGAAGTTTGTATGATTTTGGGGGAGGACAATCACATCATCCCCCCTACAGCATTAATAAAGCCTTGGGTCACTTCTAATAAGCCGAGCTGCTGCTGGGTACATTTCATCAAGCAGCCTTCTGCCACTGTTTACACTCCCTTCTCGTGTGCGTGTGTTTCACTTGTGCGTTTGCGATATTGGAGGGTGATTAGATGAGTTTGTGTCTGTTGGACTGAGCCCAGTCAAAGCTTCCTGAGTAACTGGGAGTCTGTACTTCTGTCTAGTTAACACCTGCTCCTCCATGTGTGACTTTGTCGGGGTGTGACCATGGCTTACCGCAAAATGTTTATTTTCCTGCAAAACAGATGCAGCAAAGCAGCTTTGGGGGGTATTTAAAGCACAACTAGTTTAGGCAGAAGGAACCGCGTGTACGGGCATGACGGCGTGGCTCGGTGGAAACTGTAATGCTTGTTTTAATCCTTAAACACAGCTCTGGATTCAAGGTTTATGGGTTATTCTTTGCTGACAGGTTTAGGTTTAGTTTTTAACTGACTGAGAACAGCCCCTATGGCCTATAGTAGATTTTTACTATAGGCCATGGGGCAGTTGCCCAGAGTGGTATCAAAAAGGAGGTCAAATTATTTATTTATTCGAATGTGATTCTGCCTTAAGTATTAGTTTAACAAATAGTTGCTTCTCAGTGAAATTGTATATGAGTACTTCAGCTCATATAGTAAAACTCACATACTGATATATTTCACACATTTATTTCTGTTCAGTTTGATGGTTCTTGGTTTACAAATAATAAAAACCCCAAATTCAGTTTCTCAGAAAATCTAAATATTGCCTCAAAACTATACAAAAAGATTTATTTTCCATTAATGTGAGTCTAATATAAGATATGTTGGCATACTCTACAATGCATGCACTGGAGTTAAACTATTTATTTACTTAATTTTATTTTTTGTGAAACTAGCTATGAGTGTTATTCTATCATATGTATAACCTTAACAGACATAGGCCTTGTGGGCGGTTGCCCAGGGTGGCATTAGAAAGGGGGTCAAACAATCAAGAAAAAAATGTAATCAAATTGGCTCTGTTAGTGACTGGGAGCCCTGCGGTGTTGCTACCTGTAGGTCTGTGAGGATCTCAATCCTGTTTGTGTTTTACAGTAAAAGCTAAACTCAAACTATCCAGGTTACACACCTAAATGCTTCCTCTCAGGGCTGATAGCATAAAAGGAGTATTTCCTTTCATCTCGCTGTCAGCATCTTCTCAGTGAAGAAGGCGACCTTCAGTGAAGAACAGGTGACCTCCGCCGTGCCCTGTAATGTGTCAGGTTAAATCTCGTTATCTTCAGCCGTAGCTGCCTCTTTTCTTCTCCTTTTCTGCTTTTCTCACTGCTCCCCCTTCCTGTCTTTTTTTTCCTACACACTGCTCTGTCTCAGCATGAGCTGAGTCTGAGGGTCTGATGCTGCTCTGCTATCGCCAATTTTTGTCTTTTGCCGTGTTTACGGTCCTGTGTCTAAGTACACAGTTACCACATCAACAGTGGCCACAGGAACCAATTTGTAAAAGTTGAGCAAATATGTGTGACTCTTGGATTCATTTAATTTTTTTTTCTTTTTACTGATCATAAGTGTGTCATTCGCCGTCATTGTCATGTGGACAGTTGTAAATGTTTCACCCCAACTCTTAATTATAGAATTGTAATGTACTTATGAGTTACATTATAAGTAATAAATGTGATTCCCACGTTTATTTGTGGATATCAAAGGTAAATGTAATTTCCATAGTGACGGATGTCAACATATTGAAAGTCTCGTGAAATCCCTGCGGTGGTTTGCACTGTTGCCATGGAAAAAGCCATACCTTGGTGGCTCAGTCAGCATTGGTGGATCTGCGTCGTGTTGAACTGAGTAAACATAAAAAATCCGAGGTGACGCCTCACCCTGTGCAGCTGTACCATTCTCCTGGCACCTCGGTTGGCGTTAATTTAATCAGGATTCTTGTCAAGTAGATGAACAAAACAAGTGAACTAGAAACAAGTCAGTGTAACATAATCAGGACATTATGAGATGCAGGGTAGAGGATTTAAAGAACTCTCCCACTGGCAACATGTGTCTACTGGAATGCCCGTTATAGAGCTGTGTGACCTGTGGAAACTTGTCAGGTTTGGTTTCTGATGTTTATTAGATGACATCATACAAGGATGTTTGGACCTGTTGCAGGGGCGACCCTTTCTCTGATAAGCAGAAGGCAATGGATGGATAGGAGAATGTAGGAGGTGAGAAAAGCATCTCAAGCCTATTTTTCTTTCTTAAAGGGGCAGCATTTTGTCAAATCATGTTATAATGTTATTCCCTCATCATAAACATACCTGGAGTGTTGCCTTGATTTTTTCATGCATGTTTGAGAAATCCCTTAATCTCCTTTGGCAACCATTCAGCTGTGTAAAACGCCTGGGTGAACCTTGTTCCCCTTTGACTCCCCAACTCAGCTCCTTCAGACTAGCCAGCAGCAATTAGCAAACACCTAGTGGAACTGAGCATCAGCTGAGCTCATTATACAAATGGAACTTCGTATAATAAGCTTCTCAATGGAACTCTTGTAAAAATGTTGTTAAAGGGTTAATAGAAGAGCCATGTTGTGATGACTTCCTGAAGGTAGAGTTCCGAAAGAGCAGGAGCTTCTTAAAGAGACAGAAGCCCAATTTCAAGGTGTTAAATTATCTTTTAGCATTTTTATACTTGCACATACTGGCTATAAAATGTCAGTATGTGCCTGGGAAACACATTATACTGCCTCTTTAAGAAATGAAATAATCATTAGGTTTGATATTAAAACTTGATTTATCTGAAACTTCTTAATGTAGCAAAAACAGAAGAAATGTGTAAGAATGTAATTACAGCAGTAAACATGAACCAGGGAGAGCTTTACTTTGCCTACAGATTGGAGACAGCTTTTGTCCAGATAGACTTCTGTTTCTCTAAATCTCCGTTTTGGGTTCATCTCTCTGGTTTTGGTTTTACTCTCCTTAGATCCTGACATGCAGCTCAGGGGTTTTTTTTTTCCACCTTTGTATTTATTCGGTTTGCTTTCAGCTGGTAGGGACATCCTTCACTGGTTTGCATCCTGTTCAGCTTGGATGCTGAACAGGATGCCTGCTGGACGTGCTGCGGTTGTGCCGGCACAGCAGTCAAGAATTTCAGAGGGAATTCTTGTTCGCCGTCTGTTCTGAGGTTTGTCATTCTAATAGCAGAGAGGACTCGTCAGACCTTTCATTTCAGCGCTCGCTCCCTCTTGTTTTCATCTTCTGCTATCGGAGCTCCAGTTAGAATACAGACTATAATTGGTGCTTAATTGCTGCCGTGGCAACAGCGTTATTTTTTTCTTTTTGAACCTGCAAGCTCTGCTACCAAACCAATATAGTGCGCGCACACTTTTCTATTTCTCATTTCCATCCCGGCTTGTGTTTTTGGTGCAGGGATAAACAGTTACGGCAGTAAACTTTTCCTTGCAATCACTCCGTTCTTTGTGCCTCTGACATACATGTTTGCATTCTGCTCCAGTGCGTTTACACACTGTAATAAATCCCCATCCATCACGCCTTACCTCCTGTTGCCATAGTGATTCAGATCAGCAGCTTTCCCACCTGCCTTTTGGAGCACCAGCAATTATCCAAGCATCATTTTAATCTATTTAAAGTCCAATAAATTTGAAAGTTGAGTCACATATATTCCATGTTATGTTTCTCTCTTCTAACCAGTAGAGAAGGATTCCTGTAGATTTAGAAACCATTAGAGTTCTGAGTGGGAACTAAATGTGTCTGGGTGTTGTCAGAGCATCCTTTTAAGGAAACTGGTGGAGGTTTTATGAGTCATTGTGTTGACTTCATATTTCATGGAGTCAATCTGGAAGGTTTACCAAAATCGATAAATGGCAGAACAACCAAAAACGATAAATAAAACAGTATTAAACACCAATTACAATCAAAAACATTAATAAAATGGACTATGATGTAAAGAAAATTTCCATCAGAATGAATATTATCAAGCTCCTATTAATTTACCATGCGGTTAACTGATTAATTGCAAAATTGGAAAAAAATTCTAGATTGGATACTGTTGACAATGTGATCAAAAGATCTATTCATTCTAATTCTATGCTTTGTGCTCAGAGCAATGTCATGCTTTATTATTTATCTTACATTTTATTTAGAACTTATAATTGCACTTTCTGAACCATTTGAAAGAAGGTTTCTTGTAGTTTTTTTTTTTTTTTTTTTTTCATGTTTGAGCAAGATAATCAACTTGTTGTTTTGTCAGTTTCATTTTTTTAAATGTATTTTACATTGGCTGTTCTACGTCTGATCTCACTGACTGAACAAATGAAAGTTGTTGTTGTCTTTACATCTTTGACCAAGCTTGTGAAACTATTGGTGTGTTTAAGTGTGTTGTAATGAGGCAGAGTTACCACATAAACTTTAGTACAATACTTCAATGTCGGTGTTATTTTTTTAAAAAAGGGAATTGCTTCAAGTCCATCTTAGCTGTTTTTCTTTATCAGATCGTATCGGACGATATTAAACTGCAGATATGGATATCAGTGCATTGTTATGTACAGTGGGGGATCTGTGATGCTGTGGGCCTGTTTCTCTCCCAAATGCCCTGGCAACCTTGTTAAAGAGAAGTAGCAACAATAATAATCGAATTGTGATTCTTATGCAAATTGATTTTTGACACACCCCTAGTTTCACCCCTCCAATGCTATTGAATTCAAGCAATTCTACATAGAAGAGTTTCCAAAGCTCTTAAATCCATTCTGCCGTTACTCCCTTCAACTCATTTTTCCAATCTGCCTCAGGTTTCCCCTACTTGTTTTTCTCCTCTTCAAGCGCATCCTAGGAAACGGTAAATCTGAGCCTTCTTGTCACCACGACGACACGCACCTCTGGCAGACTGCTTTGTATTCAGGGAGCTCAGGAAGATAACGGTGTGTGCGTGTGAACACGGACTCTGACGTTAGCGTGTAATTGTCCTTGTCCACGCTCAGTCATTATCGGGCCTTTTGCTGTGACGACGTGTGTGTGAACGACCTCCATTCAGCGGCTTCCATTTCTGCTTTGATTAAACTGCTAATTATTGACGGGACAGGAGCAGACCAGCTGAGCTGCTCTTCTCTCGGCATGGGTGTGCGTGTGTGAGCCACGTTAACAGATTCTTGCACTGTTGTCTTCTGTCTTTCAGTTCTTATTGATTATTCAGGATAAGACTGAAGTTGGGTTAAGACTATTGGGTGTATTCACCCGGTTACATCTGGAATTTAGCTAGTTCATCATTTCAGAAGAGTAACAGTTAAACATGGTGGAGGTAGAGTGATGGTCTGTGTCTGCTTTGCTTGCTTGATGTAATTGGTGAATCCACGAACGGCTCCTTTAGGACGTTCTCCTAATGGAGCTGAGCTTTTCTTTCTGTGCCTCTTTTAAGCCACAGACTCACCAGTGGATGGGAGCGTTCGCTACGTCGGAACTTAATTGCAATGTGTAAATTAAGACACATTGCCAAAAGGTGGTCTTTTTCAGAAAAGACAAAAACCACCTGAGGCGAGCATTAAAACCTTTTCTGTGATATTGTGGCAGTTTTTTCAAATTTCGCCTTTTTCTATCAACCTTTTCTAATGCGATACTTCAAAGATTTATTACAAACGCTCGTTGACAGTCTTTACCTCTACAGCCGGCAGGAGCCAGCACGAGGTTTAGGGGCCTGCTAGCTTTTCATATGAGGCTAGGTTGGTTTGGATAAATGTCTTTCGTTAATGAATGAAATCATCAGTTGAAAGCTGCTTTTTGAATTCACTCTGGTTGTATTCATCAGACATTAAAATTTGTTTTGATGATTTAAAACATCTGGAATAATTGGACTCATATTTTGACACTGAGGCGTAATGTACAAGATGTAGCGAGTCACATCATAAAAATCTAGGAAATCAAACATGAATTAGATGATTTCAAAACCTTTTTTTTTCTTTTTTTTTTGAGTGGATGGATTCCCAGCTTGACATTGACGGCTGCTGTCTGTCCCCACGTCAAACCTGTCACTTCCACCTCCCCTGTCTCTAGTCTCTCCCTCTCTGTGTGTGTGAGCATGTGTGTGTCTTTGCAGACAGACTGTTTCCCTGTTGGATACGCGTTCCATCGCGAAACACTCTTGCACACGCCGTCGCTGCCAACGCTGTTTTTCTTTTTTTTCCCCCGGCAGCAAAGCAGCACTGACACAATTCCACAGGTTCATAGAAGAGGGAATTCAGTCATCGTTGCCGTAGGTAACAGCAGCAAAGCGGGGACTTCCAGCCAGTCCAAACATACGTTGAAGTCGGCTGCCTGTCCTCCAATCAGGTCGGCCCCACCGGTCCTTCAGCCTGTGCTTTGGAGTTGCGAAAGCAAATGACTTTCAGGTTTGAAATAAAGTAAATTTGTTCTGATTGTGCTTCTGGCCTGCTGCTGTATGCAATTTCTCCTTCATTTGCATTTTTCTTATATTGCTTCTGTGCAATTGTGTGATTTATTGGGATTTTCTGTGGAAGAAAAACGACACATCTGCATCTCTTTTTAAAATGTATTTTTATTATTATAAAAATGTATTTTACATCAGGGTACAAGATACATAACATTACTCGTTATGTTAGTGGTAAAAACACAAAGCAGGGACATGGGATCCAGAGCGCGTGACGTCACGTTCCGTTGTAATGTGTCTGAAAGCATTTTTAGAGGGGGTCTCAAGGTACCCGCCTTATGAACGACCGGCGGTCCACTGTGCGTGTTGTTCTACAAGTCATGTTGCGGACGCAGCAGCCGAGTGGATGAAGGTATCCTGGTCAGATGAGTCCAAAATGAAGCTTCTGGAACAAACGAAAAAAGTCTAGAAAAAGAGATGTTCAACAAAGTCCTTACTAATTGTAATTAGCAATAAATATTCAGCTTACATGTACGTGATTGAGTTAATAATCATGTTAATAATCACATGCTTGATTTAATATAGAGAGGGAAGACTTGTTTTGTGCGTTTTCACAGCCTGAGGATCAGAGGTGCTCTTTAGTTTGTTTGTATGACATTTGATGCTCATCCCAGGAGGCAGCAGGCTAGACAAGCCGTGCCTGGGAGTGTTTCTTTTTTTTTTTTCATCTTCCATGACTCTCATGTTTGCTCTCGGTTCCCTACCACATCAGAGCTTATTGTTCACTGAACAATGTTACTTTCCCCATAATCAGCTGTAGTTTTGGTCTCGAAAGGAATATAGTTTCCACTACGTGTTCGACTCCCTTTAACTCAGCCTACGCGCAATATTTTATATATTTTTGTCCAGGCGATATTGAGTAATGGACTGTACACTTGTTCAATGTGAATCTAGACATTAATCAAGAATTACATATTTTTCCAAACAAATCTGGATGAAACTAAATATTGACTTTGTAAAATTCCAGATTTCTAAGACATAAACAAATACTGCCTTCCAGGGTGTCATGATGTATGTTTTTTGTTATTCATATATAAAATAAATGTATGTAGAAGGAGCATCAGGAACTGGATGAAACACCTTCATTGTGTGTGGAAGCAGACAGGTGTTATGGTGCAAAGTGCTGACTTGGCATGTATGCTTAAGGTGACAGCAGTGCATGTATCAAACAGTGGCCACTGATTGTTTTTGCTTCATTTATTCTGTAACACTCTGCTGTCGTTTGCAGAAAAAGCCGTGTTTCCATTACGAATGTGTGCAACATTTAGTTCGTATTCCACTAATGTTGAAAAAGCATAGTTGAGAATATCCAAACTGGAACTAACTTCACCGCAGTGTCTGCATTTGCTTCAAACTGCGTTATCCTCTCAGTTGGACATTTAAGACGATACTGTAGAAAATTTGGACAAACTGAAATAACGCTTTGCGTAGCCTGGCTGATTCACTCCAAAATCAGGCAGTAAATGGAAACAAAATTTGTTGAAAATTTGCACGACAGCTGAATGGAGACAGAGCCATCGTTTTCACCAACGAGGCGTTTACAATAAAAAGCCAGAGTGAAATTGTCTCTCTGGAACGTGTTTGAAGAAAAATAAAAACGTTTTCATGTGGACAGAGCTGAAAGCCATTATATGTTTGCGTCGTTTTTCCTTTGCTCCTGACATGCAAACTGACAAAACTGAGCAAAATTTGGTAAAAACAAAAAAGCGGCCTTGGCGAGAATACATTTCTAGTTAGGAAAAAGGAAGAAAAAAAAAGAGAGAGAGAGAAAACCAATACCAACAACCTATCCAGCTCCCAAATCTGTTTCCTTGCTAACACCTCGGAAACATTTCTGCTGCCAAAGCTGAGACTGTGAAATTCCAGCCTCCGAAACCACAACAACAATCTGTGCGGAGCTTTGTTGTGATTCTGCTTTTTTTCCTGCTTCTTTATCGTGGAACACAAACATTAGAGAAAGAAAAGAATGATGCTGACACAAAGCGCAAAGGTAAACAGGTTGCGACGCCTCTTGTGATGATTAATGCTGCAGCTGTGAATGCCTTGCAGCCTCCGAGGGCGCCCATTCATGTTCCCCTCTCTCTGGGGGTAATGAATGAAACGCTCCAAGCTTTGTGTGTGTGGGTGTGTGTGGTGTGTGTGCCTTGCAAATTGCACGGATCGCTAGTTTTGTCAGCCCTTGACGTCATTAGAACCCTAACATCCTTTATCGGTGCTGGCAAGTGTCAGCACGCACGAGTCAATTGAAGTAATCTTAACGGTTTGCAGACAGTCCACCTCAATCGCCCAGGGCAACAGGCGCTATGATCACTTGTCACTCTGAAAGATTTGTGAGAGACTAAGGGAGATTGGCGGGAGAGGCGGTGGAGGTGAGAAGAGAGAGGGAGTCATTGCTAAACAGACGGAAATGCGCCGCCTGCAGCAGGGCGGCGACAGGCAGTGGGTCTGCGTTGGCATGCCGGTACCGTGAACACGGCTCTGCCTGCAGGCTGATGGACAGCTCGTAAAATGCGCTGCGCTCGGTCTGGCTACGGGGCTTTCTGCTAGCCGAGGCACAAATTGATGCAAGAAAAGAGAGAGTTCATTCACAGCAGCCGCTTTTCACATTGAGGAAGAAGCCGAAAACACGTACGCACACGCATGCGCGCACAGAAACAGAACAGTCACATTCACCAAAATAAACTGTGTACTGGTATCTAGCAATAGCAAACTCAAGTTAAATTTGTTTCACAAGTCCACTGCCATGAATTAGTTTTACCTGTTGAATTACTTTACATGAGATCAGGTGTGAATTTTTTTTTTTTCATTCTTTATTTTTTCACTAAAAGTAATTAGTCTCACAACAAATACGAGTGTGACATGATTTTGACTTCCGAGATGACTCAATGATGATGGCTGGAAGACAAAGAGGGGAAACCTGCAGACGGAGTCTGGGCTCAGTGAGGATTGCCATGATGACTATGGCTGATCGATCATTCTTATCAACAACTGACAAAAAGTATCGGAGACTGAGAGTACGATGAGATCCTGGCAGCTACTCAGAGATCCAAGCAGGGGAGTGGCGGCGCTGCGCAGCTGCAAGGAGTCGATCACTACGGGGTTAAGCAGAGCCACTTCTCCAGCAGCTGGTAGTAAACCAGCTGGTTTACCACGGCTAACTCCGGGAGCCAAGGTAGAAAAGCCTTTTCCCTATAGTCTAAAAGGAAAAGGGTGCATTGATTTTACTCCAAAATGCAGCCACAATATGTCCAAAAGAAAGACATAAGTGCAGTCATTTGCATATTGAGAGTCTACAGAGGCTGATAATCTTCCCACTCAGCTCTTGGATCACTGTTGAAACTTTGAGTGGATCACTGTTGAAACTTTGAGTTTTATGTTAAATCCACATGAATTAAATGACAGAAACTAATTTTCTCAATGCATCTTTGATTCATTTTGTCCAGCTGTAAACTGTTGGACTCTGTCCAATCAGAGTCAGGTATTCTGTAGTTGATGCTTTTAATCAGTTTTCAGTTAATTAAATCCAAGTTTATGGGACACAAAAAGTTACTAAAATCACTCTATCCTTCTAAAATCTTTCAGAAAATTGTAACAGTGCATCGAATCGCAGCGTTTGCCAAATATGGTGATACATATTGTATCCTGATCAGAATATCGTATCGTATTGTGAGATTATTGTATCACTACACCTCTATTTGCTATTCTGCTCAATTACAATGTTATTACACAGACAGTCTGGGCTTTCTCCTGTTTACTTGGATTCCCTCTGGTAGAAATTCTACCGGGCCAATCAGTGAACAGATGGAGAAGCTATGAACAATGGCGTCGCTTTAGAATTGTAGTCTGGCTGTAGTTTTAGCAATGGCAGTGGAGGAAGCGCACGAGGCCGTTCAGTCCATGTTGGCCACGCTTCCTAATATTGAATTAACATTAACAGTCTCCACGTTTGGCTCGGTGCTTCTCTCTGTGTGGTGAAGAATGGTTGTTTACAATGCAGGTAATTTCCAGTAAGTTTCATATTGTTGAACTGGTACATTACATACGTAACGGACAAATTTCAAAATTCAACAGAGTCCAAACCTCCAGGAAGCAATTGTTTCTCGATAACCGAGACCCCAGACTCTTTATACGAAGCAAAGCGCAGAACAAGGGTCTGGTTTTTATCAGGACAATATACGGTTGTAGTTTGGCCTGTCGGTCCGTGTTGGCTGCGTTTCTCAATACTGAACAATTAAGGTGGGAGTGTGAGGAATGGTTAAGATCTTTTATTGCTGACAAAGATGCTGTTCAACTCAACATCTCAGTGGTTGATGGTTGTTTTCAGCTTAAGCAAAATTTGATTAGCTTTTTAGCATAGCTGATACATTGCAGCCATCATGGCTAAATGTTAATGATTGGTTAGAATCAGATCCAGTTGTTTCAAATCTCAACAGAGTCCATGCCTCCAGGAAGGGCCCAGACCCTCGGAACAAAGTGAAACGTTGAACAAGAGGCCATTTTTTTCTACCAGGCTAGTGTCACATATGTATACTACCATGTTAGCTTGGATTTCTGCAGAATGCGTTGACAAATTTTGTCAGAAAACAAGGAAATTGAAGGGCCCGGGTTAGATTGTTAGCTGAATTCCTGCAGTCTGGATGTTGTCCCACTGCGGGTTGCCAATACACCGAACAGACGTAAGAACAAGGATGGCCGAGAAGAGATAAGGGCGCATGCATCATGTTTACTCTGATACGCCAGCGAGTCTGAGGGCAGATCAACAAAGGAGCCAGCACTCGCTTCAGGCAGATTAACTCGCAATGGGCTCATCTTCATTCATCGCCCCGCTTGTCGACATGACACGCGCACACACATTCACACACACACAAAGGGATTTTAAGAGCTGAAAAACACAGATGTTTGCCCTACTGCCGGTGCTGTTCTTTTATGTCGTTAGGAAAGTTGAAAGTGTCACATCGGTGCACATTCACACAGCAGTGCAATTTTCCGAATATTTTGATGACTGGATAAACATTGCACTTGTCGCGAATTGCATCTTTAGGAGAAAATAGCTGAAATCATGAAGCGTGAGATTGAAATGGAGTGCGTTTGTGTTTCCTTTGTTCCGTCAGAGGGGCGTTTTCTGAGGTGGTCCTGGCCCAGGAGAAGCTGACCGGCCGCATGTTTGCCGTCAAATGCATCCCCAAGAAGGCGCTGAAGGGGAAGGAGAGCAGCATCGAGAACGAGATTGCCGTGCTGAGGAGGTGAGCGCAGTCACACCGCCCCACACACACAGCTACTGGTTACCGGGGCAACTGTGGATCTCCTCTGTTACTTCCACACAAAATACCCCCCGCCTCCATACATCCATCTATACATCCATCCTTCCCCTCCCCTGTCAGCCCTCGCCCCCAGGTCACGATCCACAGCTCAAACACACACCACACACACCAGGACTGTGCAGCTACGCAAACACAATCATATCAAAGAAAATTGAGTTATTTAATTATTTTTGACCTGTTGTGCAGAAGTTTGGGGAGAACACTTCTGCACAACAGAACGGCTCTTTAGCCGTTATAAATCTAACGGCTCTTTAGCCGTTAGATTTATAAGCAGAAAACAGAGAGCAAATCTGTTGTTCTTTAACTTAAAATGAATAAAATTTCACGACTTGCTGGACTATTATGTTCTGCAAATCCGTCTAAAGAAACCACGGTTACTGAAAATAATAACATCAAATATTTTATCAAAGTATAATGACTAACTAAATTCAATTAGTAGAGTGCTGAATCGTTACAAATATATATATATACTTTTTGTAATTATTAGTTTTACATATACTTTGCCTTTTTTGTGTTTATAGATGTATCAATATGTATGGTTGATTTATGCTTGGTTGCTTACGGTGTAGTGAATTGACTTTTGGCAGAAGGGGTAGATTACAGACACGCTGCATGTTATAGTTTACATCCAGATATTTTGCGAATGCACACAACGCTGGAGGACGAAAAGACGATTCTTTTACTGGCCATCTATACCCGCACTCTCGTGGTAGAACAGCCCCATTAACAAAATGATACTTGCAGATGTAGGTATTATTAAATTAGAAAAAAAAAACAGTTGAAGAACAACTAAAAACCACTCGTACTATTCTTTTATCTTGCTCTCTGTATTGGCAACACAACACTTGACAACAACTCCACTAAATATCAGAATCCAACACCAAAAAAAACGCAAGCATTTCCCACACAAAGAACAGAACATTCAGTCTGTTATAGTATTATGTTTTCAGACCTTATGTTTGTTTTGAGAGTATTAATAAGTGATCGTCTGAACACAGCAGTGATTGATTAGTTCATTTAAACACCTGCTCTACTGACGATGTGTCAGAGAGTTGGTGTGTGTAGGTCGCCTGTTTTTTTTTTTTGTTTCGTTTTGTTTTTTTACTGAACCTAAACACACCCAATTCCACATCACATCTACATGTTAATATTGTCAAAGTCAAGCTACCATAACAGCTCTCCCTATCAATTTTTTACATTAAATATTTTTTCTGCCCTTGTTATCTAGTGGTCGTAGTGTTGACAATTAATAGCAATAGTGTTCCTATTTATTTTATGTGTAACGTGTACTTTAAAGATTTAGTGTGTTATGTTGACAACTTCACACCTAAACCAATGGTAGTCATCGTCACTGAGCAATTTTCTGCCATCCAGCAAGAAGGTGGGGGTGGGATCTTGCACAATGTGTCTATATAAGATTTTTTTTCTCCCAACTACTCCTTTGCATTCAGAATTTTCGTTTATGTCAACATGTTCATTTTAAACTATAAATGAATTAAATGAACAAATAATTAAATAAATGATTGTTATTTTAATATGAGGCATGTTTTTGCACAATTAACCTGAATAGCTGTGGGAACAATTCAGGCCTCATATCAGAAATCTGCTAGTTGTGAATGGACAGAGCATCACGCCTGCCGAACCTCCAATTAGGGCTGCATATCTCCCAGTCCAGCTGTGAGAACAATAGTGGATCTGAACACTCTGAGCGTTGGGGACAAAGACGACTCTCCCTCGCCACCAGTCCCACCGCCGCTGCCCGTTGCACATCCTGGTGGCAACATAATGACAGAAGATGTCTATGTTTAGCAGCAGAAAGTGGCCCCAAAGGCAACGCCAATGCGATGTGTAATTTCAGCTTTTGAGGCTGATGCCGGGAAGCAACGCAACAACACAAACACCATGTCGATTATGAACGCCTGAATGCAGCTCGTATTTGTGTGTGGGTGTATGTGTGTGTGTGTGTTGATGTATAAAACCGTGCAGAACAGCTTATGTTTTGACACATATCATATGCTGCTAGTGTGTATTGGTCTTTAGTCGTGCGGTTTGACTCTGCCAGACGCAAGCTGTTCTGCTTTTGTGTAGAAAGTGTGCGCCTTCAAAGACAGGAGTTTATTTTTCACTCGTAGCCCCAGGCATCAAATATAAATTAAAAAAATCTTTCAAATCACTGTTTAAAGATTCCAGTCTGTGAGAAGAAATAATTATGCTTCAAATAAGAGAAGTCAATGAAAAATGTATTTTACTGCTATCACTAACATGTATTAATAAATCTTGAAGGTTTTCACAAGTTGATTAAAGCTACAGTTGAGCATATCGGACTGTATGAACTTTCTAAATAGAATAGAATACAATAGAATTCAACTTTATTGTCATTGCACTGTCACAAGTACAAGCAACGAAATGCGGTTTGCATCAATCCAGAAGTGCTATACAGGATATAGATGAACATGATATAGGTGTTCCTATATCACCTATATCATTCCAATCTTCTGTGTAGAAGATTGGAATTAATTGGATTGGTCTGAGTTTCATCTAAACCCATATAACTGGGCTTGAATTGGACATTGTAAAGTGCTATGAGATTGGATTCTCTGTAATTTGGTGCTCTATAAATAAACCCGATTGTATCGATTTGGAATTATAGGGATCCAAACACACTACTCTGTTGTGTGTGCATGGGGTTGTAAGTATGCATTTGACTTACCGTAATTTCCGGACTATAAGCGGCGACTTTTGTCACACGCTTTCAACCCTGCGGCTTATACAAAGATGCGGCTTATTTATGCATTTTTAATTTTTTTTTATGGCCACCAGGGGCGCTCGAGCAGAAAAGGTAAGAGTGAGACAGGTGGAATATATGTGTAGAGGAAGACGCAAGTTTAATGTAA
>CAEFZY010061530.1:0-22050 GCA_903066815.1 Brachyrhaphis roseni
TGGTTGGTTGGTTGGTTGGTTGGTTGGTTGGTTGGTTGGTTGGTTGGTTGGTTGGTTGGTTGGTTGGTTGGTTGGTTATTTCATGCCTGCAGTCAAAATCACAGATTTTGTGCTGCTACGCAAAAACTTGAGAGAATGAATTTGGCTCAATATCAGGATTAATTATTGACTACCTTATTGCCAAACTTTCCATCCACAGTATCCAAGTGTTATATGAAGTCCTCGTCTCGGCTATGTAAAGTCATTTTAAAAGGTTTTCTCTGCACTCATTCACATAAAACATCATGCAGTTCTTTCGGTTTTATGATGTTGTTCATTTTTACCTTTAATCCAAAGCCATAACCATCTGTAATGTGTTGCTACTCAGTGTGTTCATAGTGCTTAAACTACACAATGAATCAGTCAGCTGAAAAATTAAAAACACAACCAGGTTCTCTGGGATAAATAATGAGACATTTTTTCCCAGAACATTGGCTGTTTTAATGCAAATGGAACCAAATTCAACAGGTTGTGTAATCTTTCCATGTTCCTTTTAATTTAATAGAGCAATGAATTCATTCATTCATTCAAATTCCAAAAGAATTTTTTTAAATATTCTTTTTCAGTTGCTGCTATCCAAATCCTCTCAACGTTGTATGTTTTATTGATTTACTGTTGTTACATGGACTGTAACATTACCGCTTCATTACATATCAGAATGCTAACAACACTTTTGGCCTCAAAGAAAACATGTAGTGTAGGCAAAGAAATGAACTTTTCTTTCTGTTTGCTTTTTTTGTTTTTTTTTTTACTTTATTTGTTTGCTTTAAAGAAAAACTGAATATTTGCCATGCGTGGTGTGGACTGCAGTTAATATTGGCTATTACTAAAATAAGATAATAAATTATTGTATTTTTGTATCAAATTAGCATAAGTGGAGCAATTTATTCACAAATGACTCAACAAAAACGCAAAAAATCAGAATCTATGTTGCTTCATATTTTAGACTCACAAATCCAAATTTGCATAAAAAAGGTATCTTTTCAGTTGTTTTTTTTAATGAAACACACAAAGTTTCTGTGTGACCCCCTATAGTGCTAAGTGTATATCTCAAGCAAATCCATTATGCATAGGAATATCTCAAAATTGATATACAAATATGTTTTGTTTTTCATTGGCAGTGATAGATCAAACTTTGAGAACCACAGGGGATCAGTTATTTTCTGTTATTTATAAGACATAATGACGTGTTTGGGCTTTAGAGAGAAGCCTGCTCCTGTACTCCAAACTCCTCTCCTAAACTTTCCTCCCAGCAATTACTTCGTAATCTAGGGCTGAGTTAGATATGGAAATTGTCTGCTTGTGTTTTGCAAGCAATGTGGGCAAAACTATGTCTCAATGCCTTGCCTTGACACACCCCCACCCCCACACACACACAACACACATGCTTAGAATGATGACGTACCTCGTTCATCTATTTTCCATGGCTCTGACTGTACCTTCCTGTCTTTGGGGTAGCTGCCTCAACGAGAACAATGTCCCATTAAATGAGGAGGGTCAGGAAGTGAGAAACACCAAGGTGAATACCTAAACTTCCCACAACTCTTTCCATGTACCATGGACACGGAAAAGCATGCAGCCTAGAATTTCCTCTGCTGTTGAAGTAATTTCTTTTAGACTCATTACCCAGTGACAGTGACTGATAACTTTGAGTCGCTTTAGTTAAGGAAATGGATGATGAAACGTTTATCCCTGAGCAACCTCTTGTTAAAGTGGAATCATCTTTAAACCTCAACATAAGACACATGTTCAGTGTAAATGCTCTGTGTGCAAATAAACAAGCAGCACGGCTGTGGTGGCCATTTGTGCCCTCAGTAGCACTGATCATAGACAGTAAGGAATACGTTCTCTGCAGTGTTTGACCTGCTGACAGGTTGATGAGGTTCCAGTGGGATTAATGGAGCCATGCTTTGGTGAGGCAGTTGGAGTTTTTTAAGGGATCTAACTAAACGGTGACAAATACAAAATGTCAGGTTCTAATTTTTTATTTATGTTAAAACCTGCATCACTTATGTCTTCCACTTCACATTTTGACTCTACTTTGTGTTGGTTTGTCACATGAATCATAATAAGAGGCATTCAAGTTTGTGGTGGTAACATCACAAAATGTTCAACAAATATGAATACTTTTACAGTAGTAATAAACTCCCAACCAGCCTTTTCAACTTGAAGAAAAAAATAATTAAAAAAAATTGTTGGTAAAACTTGGTAGAGGTTAACTCCAACCCTTAGACTGAACTATGACCAGAAAAACAGAAATAAACTTTTCCCCCTTACAGATTTCTACAGTTTTTACTTTTCTTTTTTTTGTCTAATATAACCTGAGATAACAAAAAGAAGTTTTAATATACATTCAGCTGTTATTTATTTGTTCTGGCACATTTTATGCTTTTATACCAGGTGCTACACGGCTGCATTTATTTCTTTACATTAAAAGGTTACATTTTATTAAAAAGTACCAAAGCAACCATTATATGATTTCACTTGGGTCCTTATAATAGATCGCCGTTAGTACAAAGGGCCTGCTGTAGTGAAGTCCAACATGGTTTGTTTGAAAATGAGGCAGTTTTTCCTTTCCTCTCTGTCTGTTAACACAGCTGCTCAGGAAAACCTAAATCCCTCCTGCAAGGTCAAGTTTACCCAAGATACTGTAGCACAATACCTCCAAACAACCATCAGCATTCACCAAGGGAACACAATAGACATGTCTCCACCCTCTGCTCTCATTCCCATACCTTCCAGCTAACACTTTGATGCTATCATTTTCCTGTTGGACAGATGGTTTTCCAAGACTCTGAGGAATGACAGGAGAAAAACATGTCAGTTTTCCACACCTTCACCCGGCCGCCTCACACACTCTGGGACTCCTTTGTTCTCTGCTGTTTCCATTAAGAGGCAGTGCAGGGTCAGAGGAAAAGACAGCAGGAATAACAAGCTGTACATGCAGACATTCAGGAGTCCAGTTGGAGCAACTGTCCTCTGAGCATCCTTCCTGTTCAGTACGATCCAGGTTATGAGAGCAGGAGGGCAATATGGTGGAGAGAAGTTTCAGGAGAGGAACTCAGTAAGGTGACATGTAAACCAAGATATTTACACAAACTAAATAAAAAACACAGATCTTGGTTTCTCTGTGTTTGACATGAAATCAGACTTATTGTTTTAGCTCAGTTAGGATGATCTAAATTATTTCTGTTTGCTGAATGACTGAATAATGAGAGATTCATATACACAACTTTAAAGCGTATTTTCCATCTATTTCTCCAGTATTTGGTCAAATTTCCTTTAAGCTGTCTGAATTAGGTCAAATATTTTGGGTTTCCCTCCACAGGTAACTCCCACAACAGACTGCTAGAGTTTTGACCCATTATTCCTGCAGAACCGATGCAACTGGGTCAGGTTTCTGGCTCTGAACTGTGCTACCAGCTTCAGCTGCATCTTCACTAAGTCCTTGTCTTTGGTTCTGGGACTGAATCACATATTTCACACCAGAACCAGTTCATCTCTTGGAAACAGAACCCACCTCCTTCCTGAACAAATCCCCATGATCGTTATGCTTGGATATAATTGCTAGAAAATATGAATGTGGAAGCTTCGGGTATCTGGAAATTGGACCTAAGGATGAACTAGACTGGTGGAGGTCCATGCACCGTTCAGGCTTCTCTGAATTTTTCCATAATGTCACACAAAAACAACCCAGTGTGCTTGAGGTGTCGCCTGAAAACACATATTCCTCCATTTAGCTCAGATGTTGGGAATTAGCCTACCAGAAGACAAAATTTGTCTTGAAACAGACAAATTATGTCTGATTCAAGAAGGCCATACCCAGTTTAAATAAAAAATGTTAAGTTTATTTTAGTTTGATTTATTTAGATCAAGTTTACAAAAGCTTCTGATAGGCTGTCATCATCTGGGTCTCCCCAAATTGTTACAAAGTATAATCTTAGTTTATGGAAACTTTTTAAATTTGGACAAAAGTTTTCAAAAATTTTCTCATTTTTGAGAAAATTTTTCTCTGACATTTCACAAAAATAAATCATTCCATTCCTAATCTCAGACTTGATGTCCTGACGCACCAGCAGAATATTCAGGGTCGCAGTATTAATGGTGTTTTATGTCTGATTGAAGAAGACCAAACCCAGTTTAAATAAAAAAGTGTTATTAAGTTCATTTTGGTTTGATTTATTTAGATCAAGTTTACAAAATTCACCATAAACGAAGATGAGCACGCTTAAAGTAAACCTCATTAAAAAATTCCAGTTCAGATTTGGTTTACTATAGTTAAGCTGTTTACACAATCCAACACAGTCCATGATACAAGAAGCAATCTGACTATATAGCAGCAGAGGGAAACATTCTCCGCATGCCCCTGCGTGTAACTGGGTGTCAACACTACGTACATCTCATTTTTTTAATAAGAGCCAAAGGGGAAATGCATCTTTCCAATCCAACTTGAATTTATTGCTACACACTTTCTCCACAGCTGCAGCAGAAACACCCTTCAGTTATTGTCATTCCAATGATCCTCTTCATTTTTCTCTGACTGTCCTTCATGGCTTCAGGCCAAAGATTCCACTTTTTCCTCACTGTAGCCTGAGGAATAATTTTTACATAGTAAGAAAAAATAAATGGGCAAGCAGACTTAGAACTATAGACTAATGTATTTAGGGACAAAATATTTTACAAAAAATAAAAAGCTACAGTAATAAGGCTGCATATATGTGTAGACTGTTAAAGTAATTCTTTCTGTTTCAGCTTCAGTCTAGTGGAAGTTGAATTCACAACAGCAAACAAACATTATGAATCTTATTAGAAACTTTAGTCTAGTGTAGGATTTTTTGGTATTTGCTCATGCGTATAGTTTTGAAAGTGTCTGTAGTTTGTAACTATGATGTTTCTCTGTAGTTTGTTTTACAGCACAGCTTCATATGAAATGCATTAAAAAATCAATGAAAGTGAAAACTAATACAAATTTAAAAACTATCCTCTTCTCTAGCTACTGAATATGTTTTATGTTGCACTTGCTGATATGACCTCATGGTTATTATATGCAAGAAAGATCTTGTCCAGTATGCATCAAAGTCTTTATGTTTCTTTCTCCACAGGATGATGTGAAAGTGCCCTCAAAACTCAGCATCTCCAAGTCTTTGAAAGTTTCTGAGTCTGTGTCAGGAAGCAGAGGAGGCAGTCTGCTGGAGCTCAAAGAGGCTGTGGAGGAACCTGGAGAAGCAGTGGAGGGTGATAAGGAGGACAAACCCCATGTAGACCTTTCCTCAGATGAAGAGGGGGTGGAAATTGAAGACACCATTGAGGAGACCCGAGCTGAACGCATCAAGCGCACCAGTCTGCAGCGGGTGCAAAACCTGAAGACCGTCTTCTCCAAGGACAAGATGGATAAGACTAGAGCAAAGACCAAAGAGAACCTGGAGAAGACCAGACAAAAAACCAAGGAAAACATTGAAAAGACAAAGCAGAAGACAAAGGAGAACCTGGAGAAGACCAGACAAAGAACGAAGGAAAACATTGAGAAGACAAAGCAGAAAACAAAAGAGAATCTGGAGAAGACACGTCACAACATCGAAAAGAAGATGGGTAAACTTGGAACGCGCATGAGTGTGAACCCTGAGCGAAAACAGAAGATTAAGACATCTGGTGACAAGATGAAGAAGGCCTTCACACCAGACCACGTTGAATACGCCCGTTCTAAGACCGCCGTCTACAAGGTGCCCCCTTTCACCTTCCACGTGAAAAAGATCCGTGAGGGTGAAGTGGAGGTGGTCCAAGGAACCGAGATGGTGGAGGTGTCCAGGGAAGTAGAGCCAATAGGCGGGGAGGATGTGGAATTAGATAACACTGAGGTGGACATTGAGATGGAGATGGTGAATGGAGGCGGGGACGAAGAAGAGCATGATGAGGATGAAGAAGAAGAGCGCCATGATGCCTTACATGAGGATGATGATGACGATAAAGACAGCGATTAAATATAGAGCAAAGAAACCTTCATTCATTCAGACCAATTCTTTGTATCTACACTGAGATTTAGGCTTGATTTGGATTAAAAAGAATATTCAACAATAACTGGGACAGTGATGATATGTTGGTCCTATTTTCACAGGTTTGGCCACCATTTCTACTAACGACAGATGGTTTTCAGTGTCTTCTGAAAACAGATTTAGCACTAACTGTTTGGATGTGTCCATCACACATTTACTTCAGTCTAATATTCTAGCACTCACAAAGACCTAAAAACTGATAACAAACAACTAACATTCAAAGTTTTGCTCTCAATCTCCTCACTTTGGACATAAGTAGCTACATGTGTTTGTGTCACCAGCTTACACCAATAATAGAGTAGAAATGATGGCCAAAACCAAACACAAACAGAACATCAGTCAATCTGGAGATCATTTTACATGCTTTCCCTTCTTTCTTCCATTGACCAGAACAATGGTCAATGGAATTCTAGAATTAGAATTTTGTTAAAGCTGACGTACGTAGCTTTCATAAATATTTTTTTGATCAGTATGTTGTGAAAATATGACATGAGACCTCCTGTCTGTGGTCTAAATGTAATCTGCAGAAATACACAGATACTGATCAGAAACAACCAATTAGAGCCAGGAGGAGGGGCATAGCACTGTCAAGTAACCTCTTGTATGCGCAGCTCAATGTGCTAATGGCGGAGAAACAACTTACCATTACTGGAAAGATGTTTATCTGACATCATCGGTGGCTATTCTAACTAACCTGAGCATTAACAGTGGGCTCTGGTGTGAGGAGCTATCTGTAGCCCAGCAGAGAGTAAGAGGAAGGGTGTGAGCAGCACATACGGTCAACATGGTTGACCGTATAGAGACCCGACTCCTGACTCTGATTAGTTGTTTCTGACAATGCAGTGTATTTTGCAGATGGCAGTAGAACTGCAGGGAGGAGGCTGAAGAGCTTGATTTTTTTTCACAGATTTTCTGTTTTATGTTATACTGTTACAACATAATGAAGGTTTTAACAAGTATGTAAAAAAAAAAAAAAAATCTAGTTATTTTGAATAAGAATGAATAAAAAAAGAGGGAAGACATATGTTTTGTTTATAATGAGCAGTATCATTGGGAGGGTTGGGAGGAAGCACCATAATCAGGCTAACAAAAATATACAATGAGATTAGTGTAAAAAAAAAAAAAAACAGTAAGAACGAAAGAAAAAAGGTGAAAAGGAAGATATTATGTCATTGTTCAATATACACTCTTTCACAAGAGAAACACAGATATAAACTCACTTTCTTATCTATAATGAAATCCCTTTCTCATATAAATTCACAAAACATTTTTCTGTTTAACAATTTAAATCATGAGTTAAATATTATCTTCTCCTGATTAATCTATCTGTTTATAGGCACAGTGATAGCTGCTGTCACTTCTACCAGAACTCTTGTTCTTGTTAAAGTGTTTTCTATAGTATAAAACATTTTCCATATTATCATGTTATTTTCCTTTCACGCCTTCTTAGTGCTGGCAGACTTGCTCACATACATTGTGTTTTTTCATACGATACTTTACTGTCAATTTATACATATATATCTGATCATATCACTGTAATTTCCCATAAAAAAGACAAATTTTGCTTTTGTTTATTTTCTCTCTGAATTCACACATAGACACACGCGCGCACACACACACACTAGAGTGGAACCAGACCAACAGTTGATCCTAACAGCCTGCTTTGAAGCTAAATCTATTAAGCCTTTGTATAAGACCGACCCCTAGTGTTGAGAATGTTAATTTGACTGCTTTCTGCTCCAAAATAAATTGAATCAGAAGTGTTAACCATTCTGTGTTCAGAAGATCTTAAGGCAGGGTTTCCCAAGTCCAGTCCTGGGGGTGCTCCTGTCCTGCATGCCCCTCTCTAACATCCTGGACCAGATGAAAAATCCCCTCAGCAGTCTTTCAGCTCCAAGGGGCCCGCTACTGAGGACAGGATTCAGGCCCCCCTGCACTCCAGCAATGTACATAAAAACTGTGTTCTTATTTTTGGCAGCAGAGGGGTAGGCTATGGGAGGGGGTCATATGTTATGAAACACATACTTTTCATAACATTAATTTTAAACAGGACATCTGCTTCCAAAAGTAACTGAGATCATAGCTTCCAGGTTAGATTTAGCACTACTTTACTTGTGCTATGTCTCCTGCCGTCTTGTGTATATAATGTGACGCGCTATCTGGGCAGATGGTTATTAACTTCAACAGAACTTCTCGCTGTTCTGTTCAACACATACACTTGTTCTGAACTCTGCAGTCATGCTGAATTTTTGTTTTTGCACAGTGTATCACATGGAAGCCACCATAAGTATTATTAAACAAAGATGAGATATTCAGGCCGTTTCCATGTATGACTGTGTTTTGTGACCTTCCCTGTTTTAATATCCAACCTCTTGGATGGAGCCGATCCAGTTTTCTGCCTTTGCTTTGTCTGTATGTGATGTGCTGAATGACAACACAGCTTAACCACTAATGATTTAATTAATAAAACCCAAACTGAGTCACAGTTTCTGTGTTTTATTGAGTGCCTACTGAAAAACATTAGAAAATGTGATTATTTAAAACTTTTTTCTTTTCAATGGAAGATTTTAATTGTCTCTAATGCCCTTTTTTTAGCATTTGAAAACATTGTTGAATATCTGTCTCTGTGTCATTCAATTTTTGTGTTGATTTTGTTGTTGTTGTTTGTTGAAAATAAATTAATAACTTCTATTCTCAGAGCACTGAAGGATGTTGGTGGGGACAACACTCTATCAATTGCACAAGATTTTACTGTTTTAGTAAATTTGGTGATGAAGGTATTGGAAAAAATAATTTTACCAAAATTAAAAAGCCATTTTGGAAGATCTATAATCAACTATATGAACCTACAAACCTAGTGGGAAAACATGTCCCCTCTTTGTTTCTGTTAGTTCTGTGATTTAAAACAGTAAGATTTGCTTTGAAAGCAGTGAATGCAAACTGGGTTCAACAGTTGTAAAATAATATTTCAAAAAGTGAATAAAATTATTTTGCTTATTTTAATTGGGAAATTTTGAAGTCAAAAAAATCCCTCAGTGAATAAAACAATTTCCTTAATTTCCTTAGTACAATTAGATTTAAGAGGTTTCTTAACACCATATATTATCATCTGAAATCACTCTAATGAGGAGACTACTGCAGACTGGAGCAAAGTTATTTTCCTCATGGATTCTCCATCTAAATGTCCGGAATATGGAACATATTTCTCTGCAGAAAGAAGGTTGCTGGTGATGTTCCACCAGTGAAGCATCCTGATGCAATCCATATTTACAGTTCACTCATGAGGATGAGGGTGTGGCTGGTCTGTCCAACAACTCCACCAGGAAGAGTAGGAGGAAAACATCGACCAAGAAAAATCTCGTCAAAAATTCACCACCAGGGATCTGCAAGCTATGGCTCTGGAGCCACAGTGGCTCTTAACTAAAGTTTCGGTAGTTTTTTCATCGAAATTCTACGACAGAATGAAAGAATCATGGACACTAAAAAAAAATAAAATAAAAAAAAAAAAAATTCTGATATTAAAAATGTAAAAATGTCAGAATTCCTACTTTTTTAATCGGAAAAAATATCAGATTAAATGAGGAAAAACCTGAGAGTAATAAAAAAACAAAAAAACACGCTCTATACGTTGTAATGTATACAGCGGCGCTTATACATTTATGTTACAGACTGTCAGTGAACGCACCAGGAGAAAAGGCTGTGCAAGTGCGCACGTGCGTGATAGAGAACAGATAACATCCAGAGACGGAGTGTTGCCATGTATTGCTGTATGAGAAGTGTTCCGTATGACTTGAATAGTAAAGCGACATCAACTCCAATCCAGTGTATGTCTTTATAAGCGTGCAAACATCACATACGTTAAAAAAATAATAACAAATTAAAATTGTAAAACAATATTAGAGTGCTCTTGCTACATACCAAACTTACTGAGTTTCTATGATTATTGGGAGACCCGTTGTTATATCAGTCATGAAAAAATAAATAATATTGTGTATATCCAGCAGGAAACACGCAGGGTTTAGATAGACACACCTGGTGTCGGGCCGTTTGAGGCCCGGTAGGTAGGAAGAGGTGGGACTTTCTGAGACAGTCTGTAGCTTCAACAATACACCCGGAAATAGCTCGGTGCGCAGCAAAATACAAACGTAAAACTCTCTCAGTCACACGAACACGCCGCCAACACCAATCTATCAGAGCGAGATTTAGCGAGATTTGCAGTTTGGAGTCTGAACTCGTAAACTGACGGCATTCTACTAATTGGGTGACGGAGCGGATATCAGCAACACCCTGCTTAGCAGAACCATAAGTAATGTTGAGGGAAAAGCTTTCAGTATGACAGGCTAAGCTGAACCTTCACCGCTCGTGTGTGGCGTTCACTGGGGAGCTGCAGCCTCCACAAAGGTGAGTGAAGGCCTCAGGAAGTGAAACGCTTGCGTTTGGAGCATGAAGTGAAGTTTTGTTCGTTCCTCACTCTGCTAGCTAACGGGATAGCTTGCCAATAGCTAGCTGGCGTACCGCTTTAAAAGTAACTTATTGAATAGAACTCCACTACTGTGTCGCTCGCCTTGTACACATTATTATAGCAGGGCACACAGAGAGAACCTCTGCTTTCAGCGCCCGTATCGGTGTACTGCACCGCTTAGAAGCTACGGTGTCTTTAACTTCCAGGTAGGCTGACGTTTCCTACCTGGAGGTTCCACATGAGAACCGATGAAATCGTCTCACACTACCATAAAGCCAACAATGCACTTTTTATTCACTTTGATACACTCTGACGGGTTTATGTTTTTGCTGACTGATCTAAAGTAGGCGAAACAAAGTCTCAATCTACCATTATAACCTGTCGCATAACTTTGATGTATGTGCTTTTTGTGTTTCTGTTGTACCTAATGAACTCTTATATCAATAGTACGGAGCCCTCCACGGGACATGGGGAACATTTTTTTTTCTTTTGCGTTCCCTCGCTACATTCTTACTGCAATACTTGCTGGTCTATTTCGTATACAGTCACGAATGTCAATTTAAAATTGACATTCTTTAAATATATACACATTTAAAGAGCCTCAGTGAAAACCTGTTCATTCTTAACTCTTGGTGCAACAAAATTATTGAAAATAGATTTATTCACTGCTTGTTTGTGTCTGTTTGTGTAAGGCTGAGATGGAACTGCACAAAAACCATTAAACCATTCAGACCATCAACACAAAAGAGACACAATTAAAACTGTCAGATGACTCATTACCCTGCGATAATAGCTCAGATATAGTTTAGATGTATTTTTTTCTTCTTTCCTACTTATGGAAAGTTTCTGTTTTTAATCATAGGTTTGTGGTGCATTTCTATCCTGAAGAAAAATATTTAGAACTTCAGATATTTCACAACAAGATATTAAGATACATGGAAAAACCTCATGAAAACCTTATTTTATAGCAGAAAGTATGATGGGCTTACAGTATTCAATTATGCCATATAAACTGATTAGTACATTATTGCGAGAAAACCTGTGCAAAAGTTTTACGAGGTAATCTAAAAGGGGGAAAAAAATCCCCCATGTCGAATAGAGGGCTCCGTACAATAGAATAAGTGGGGGTGTCCAGTTACAACTTTTTCTCTTGCAATACGATACCAATATTGCAGCTTTGCATATTGGGTGATACCGATGCTGACCCGATATATCAGCATGAGACATTCATACTTTTATTATTTACTTTATAGTGCAGAATGTAGGAATGTCTTGATGAAGTAATATTTCGCAGAAAACAATAGTCAACAACAATATGAAAAAACTTACCCATTTCTTATTAACCAAGGAGTTTGCCTGCAGGATGCAAGCGCTTCTGGATAGAAATGTTGGGGCAGACTAAATGCTGGAGCAGAGTGATTCTATTAGAGTGCTTTTATATATTTTTTAGTTCCTGACTGCTAATCCCATACCCGTTTCTTGGCTGATAGCAGTTCAGGACTCCCCTGGAAAATAGCATGGAGTGGAACAATAATACTTTTTTTGTTTTACCGGTAGTAGCAAAGTGATGGAAGGATATGGGAAATTGCACACACCTTAAGTAATAGTAATACACACACTCAACAGGATCTTACGTAAGCAGAAGATATGTAGACGATAACCATACATGTACCTTTTATATTGTATGCTTTTATTCTGGCAAAACAAAGTTTTATCCAAGTATGTAGAAGTACATGTACATACTTCTACAGAAAGGTAGAAGTAAGTTTTACCACACAGCCCACTCCTAGTGATAACGAGAATGCTAAAGTATCTGACAGGTTCAGATACTTTAGCTGAACCTGATTTATGCTACTATAAATCAACCGGCCAATAAAACGTCCCTGATTTTCTTAATTTTGGGTGATCAGGCGATGCTGCATCTGAAACCGGTCTTACTTACTGCTGCAAAAGCCTAAAAGTCAGCCATTGTCCCGGTTTTTTGCTGTGATGTGAGAGAGGGCTGACTGACAGACCCGCCCAGCACGTCACGTCTGTACAGCGCGGCTAACAGTCACCTCACTGTTGCCAACTTAGACACTTTGTTGGTATATTTAGCGACTTTTCAGACCAAAAAAAAATCAGTGTGGGCCAGAACCACCAGGTTAGGCTTCTTAAAGGTCAGTGATTGGCAGAAAACTGCAATCGGTGCACCCCTACTTTTTAGGGAGTGGCTGATTTCTTCTTCTTCTTCTTCTTCTGACTTTTACAACAGTTCAAAGTAACTTAACAAGACCAACAACAGCGTTGAAGCTTTGATCTTCTGCTAAGTCACATAAATGGCTAGTTAAAGTCTGCACACACTTAGTTCTCCTCTTTATTGCAGAATTTAAATCACTTCATTTGAAGGTTATCAAACATGCTAACCTTTCTTGAACAGACATCACAGTTGTTCTTTCATGCAGTCTTCTGAATGGTTTTCAGTGCTAACTGTTTTTAAACCTTGTTTTCCAGGCCGCTTTTCCGACTTGCGTCTTGGTTCCACAGGTTGCACCATGGCAATGTGGATTCAGGCCCAACAGCTTCAGGGAGACGCGTTGCATCAGATGCAGGCGCTGTACGGTCAGCATTTCCCCATCGAGGTGCGACACTACCTGGCCCAGTGGATTGAAAGCCAGCCTTGGTATGGAGCAAACCTGTTAAGATTCTGTCTTTAGTCTCTGTGATCTAAACATAGATGTTACATAGTTTTGTTGAAATGTTTCTCTTTTTTTTTTCACAATGAATGGATATTGTGTTGTCCTTTTTAGTGCTTTAGATCTAATAAAGCATTTGTTTCCTAGGGACTCAGTGGATTTGGATAACCCAGGAGAAGAGGCTAAAGCCAAGCGTCTGCTTGACAACCTTGTGGCAGAGTTGCAGAAAAAAGCCCAGATTCAGGGAGGAGAAGACGGCTTTCTTCTCAAGATCAAGCTGGGACATTTAGCCAGCCAGTTCAAGGTAGCTGTTGGAGCCCCTGTGGTTGGGTGTGTTGTTGGTTCATTCATTTTAAGCGTGTGTGTGTTCTTTAGCTGTGCTACCTGCATCCCTCAGCGTATTTGCTGAGATCCTTACCTCACTTTCAGCATAGGGCCAGGAGTCTGACAGTAAGCACAAAACTGGATTTTCAGGATTCCTCGGATGGCTTTGCTTCTCAGGTACTGCCTACAGATATAAAGCAAGGAAAAGTACTGATGATAATCTGTGAGAAAAAAATTTCATTTGGTAATCTAGGGAAAAGAATCTTGTACATGACTTCAAACTTTTAGTGTAAATATTATGGGCTTGGTTAGTGTACTGAATTACAGTGTTGGTGGGTGTGTACATAGTTTATTTAAAGTAGCTTGTCAAATCTGACATGTCAAAATGGATAAGAGTTCACTAATTCACAGCTCTACAAAAGAAGTCAAAATGAAATATTTAACTTAGAAATTATGGAAAATTATTTATTTTAAATAACTTTAAATAAAATAACGGGAGCCACTTAAGGAAATAGCTCTTGAGTTTTTTTTCCAGTCAGGCCTCTGTGTAAACTTCCTGGCACATCCTCTCCTGATGAACATTTGGATTCTTTGTCATGTGTGAAGATGTTTTCTTTGTGTGGAATGATCGGATTTTAACAGGTTTAGAAATGGTAACCCTTCCCAGATTGATGAGTAGCAACACTTGATTCTCTACGGTCATTGCAGTTGTCTTTCCTTCTTGGCATTGTGTTGACACATTCCTGTCTGTTCCAGAACAACAAACTTCAGAAATGCATGCATCTATAAGGTTCCTCACATTGACGTCAACGGCCCCCCTGGTTGCCAGTGAACTGTAAATGTTGGTGTTGGACTGTGTTGTTGAATTGTGCCAGAGAAGCACAGTTGTGTCTTGTGCGTTAAAGTGACATTAAATGCTGAGTTTTAACCACATGGAATCATTTTTTTGTCTGCAGAGCACTTATGACCGCTGTCCTTTTGAATTGGTGCGCTGCATTAAGCACATCCTGCAGTCAGAGCAAAGACTAGTTCAAGAAGCAACAAATGTAAGTTTTTTTTTGTTTGTTTGTTTTTTTATCATAAGCTGACATTTGTGGAAAAAAAATTACTTTCCAGCCTGCAGCAGAGCAATAAAACTAATAACAATAACATATTGTCTGTTGTAATTGTTGCCGTCAAAATTGAAAGTACGTTTCCTAATGGTTCTGTTTGCAGGCGAGCTCTGGGGGCAGTGGGCAGGCCATGGACACGCTGTCCCAGCGACATCAACAGATCAACCAAGCTTTTGAAGAGCTGCGCCTAGCAACACAGGAGACGGAGAACGAGCTGAGGAAGCTGCAGCACAGCCAGGAATACTTCATCATCCAGTACCAGGAAAACCTGCGCATCCAGGGTGAGACTGCTCTTACAAAGGAAACTTGGTGAAACAAACAAAATGAACATTTTCAAACCAGAAATTAACTCTGACTTTCATTTCTTGTGTTTTTTCCTGCCTGAGGGAAAAATCAGAACAACGTACCCACTAAACCCTAGAGTTAGTGTTTTTATTGACATTTTCCTCAGACACCGTCTGATGCTCTTGTCAGGTCTAGCTATAACAAACATCCCCAATGCATGACACATCCACCTCCATGCTTCATAGTTAGTATGAGGTTCTCTTCCTGGATTCCTGTGTTTGGTTTATGTCAAACATGTCCTCTGTTCTGTGTCCACATGATTACATTTAGACTCATGACTTCAGAAGTTCTGGTCTTTGTCTGCGTTCTCTCTAGTGACCTTCATGTTTATCTCAGACAGTAAAAGTTTCCTCTTTGCACAAAACCCAGGAAGGTGAAACTTGTTCAGTCTCTTCTGATTGGACAGACATGGACTTTCAACAGCAGCCAGAGCTTATGGCTTTGTGATGATAGTTTAGAGTTTTTGTCCCAGAAAAACTCTGGGAGTTTTTGGTTTCATGAATATTGCTTATCACGATGTTATCAATATATCGTTTATCACAATATTGTCGTGATAAACAATAATATTGTTGTCTTTTAGCATTTTGAGGTCTGCTCTCAGATTTGGACATGTTGGTAGGTGTTTAGGATGTCCTCTACTTTCTCTGCAGTGGAATGACTGATTTTGATTTCCTTTGAGAACTTTTTAAATCCTTTACCAGACTCAGGAGCTGCTACAATCTACTTCCTGATGGTCTCAATTAGTTCTTAGATCTCACCATCGTGCCCCCTCTCACTTTCACAGTCCACAGCGCTGAACTAAATGTCTGAGACCTAAACAGAGCAAACCTCTTCTAAAATGTGGAGATGTAAAGTTCTCACCTGAAATGAGGGTTATGTAATTTAAGGGTGTCCTATATTTTTTTTGCTTCAGTGAATGCATTTTTATTAAATGTTAGAATAGAATTTCAAAGGCATTTTCTTCCGTTTTAATTGTTTTGGTATATTACTAGAACTTCCCAGTATTGATGTAATTGAACTAATTATTAATATGTCAAATATGTTAGACAAACATACAGGCTGTCATTGGGTGTTCTAATACTGTCTTCATACTGGGCCTGTCACAGTAACACATTTTGCTTGACGTTAAATTGTTCCAGAAGTTATTGCGATAAATGATCCATCCATCCATTCATTTTCTATACACCCTTGTCCCTAATGGGGTCAGGAGGTGCTGGTGCCTCTCCAGCTACATTCCAGGCGAGAGGCGGGGTCACCCTGGACAGGTCGCCAGTCTGTCGCAGGGCAACACAGAAACAAACAGGACAAAGAATCATGCACACACACACTCACACCTAGGGACAATTTGGAGAAACCAATTTATCTAACAATCATGTTTTTGGACTGTGGGAGGAAGCCGGAGTACCCGGAGAGAACCCAGCATGCACAGGGAGAACATGCAAACTCCGTGCAGAAAGACCCTGGACTGGGAATCAAACCCAGGACCTTCTTGCTGCAAGGCAACAGTGCTACCAACTGCGCCACTATGCAGCCTGCAATAAATGATGATATTGTTTATATATTTTTTAGATAATTTTCATATAATGACAGGTGTTATGTCATGTTTATGATGGTGTCATGACGGTCTTATTTACAACCCATCAAAGTGTTACCGACATTTTAAATATCCAGAATAAGCAAACAAATAAAATGAATTATGAAGTCTCTGTAAACAAAAGAGTCCTTCAAAAAAGGACTAAGTGAGACCAAAACACCAGATAGAGATGTCCATCATCCAGTTTTTGGTGGAAAGAGAAAAACTATAAATCATGCACATGAAAATTATTGAGCTTGTTTTCATCCATCAGGAGATTAACTGATTTAATGCATGAAATCAATTAATCGCAAACAGAGAGCAAACATTCATTATCAATACTATCTCGATTTAGTACACAGCCTTTATGTCTTGTAATGCATGAAATGCCCAGCTGGTTTAGTGTCACTAGAGCATTATCGTAGTCTTTTCTCTGAGGTACGCACCAGGGTGTGTTTCTAACATCCAGCATGCTGTCTGCCCTTCCCTGTGCCAGCCCAGCTGAGCAGCTTGACTTCAGTCCCCCCAGCAGAGCGAACGCAGCGGGAAGCTACCCTGCAGAGCAAGAGGGCCACTGTGGAGGCCTGGCTCGCCAGAGAGGCCAGCACACTACAGAAATACAGGCTTGTATGAATACACACTACTTATTATTAGTCTTATGTTTCTCATGCTTATCAGTGTTTGCAAAACACAGTTGGTGTTTGTGTTTGCACAAAAAGTGTCAGTAGCCTGGTGGGGTCGTAGGTAAAGCCTGGTGACCTGCCAGGCTTCTCATAAACGCTGGGTGTTGTCTTTGATCTTAGTTTCCTACAACATCCATCAGAGCTCACTGTAAGCATTAGATCCTTAAAAAGGAGGTAGAAATGAGGCGGCTTTACTCGGACCCTCTGGCTGTTACAGACATTCAGAATGAGCTGCTCTAAGGAAACTACAAGACATGATAAACGATGCCTGTTTAACATGAGCCTTGGGTTTTGATTTATTAAGATTCTCAGTTTCGCAATGTTTAATTTTTCAGGAAATCTGCTCAAGTTCTGCTAACTGGATCTAGAACTTTGCTAATGGTTTTGAAATAATTCCTGGAAATCTTTTTCAACCAGTCCTGAAAAGCTCATATAGTTTTCCACAGACGAGCAGGTCGACGTGTCGGTGCATGTTGTCGGACTGTGACTGTGGCTGAGACAGAGGATGTGTTCAAATGTGACATTTTCATTGGACAAGAGTTTGTTTGCTGTGAGCTTATGAAGTCAGGTTTACACACAGATGATTCTCTGCTGGTAGGACCTGGCAGACCAGCACCAGAAGACTCTGGGTTTACTGAGGAAACAGCAGACTCTGATCCTGGACGAGGAACTCATTCAGTGGAAGAGGAGACAGCAGCTGGCTGGCAACGGGGGTCCTCATGAGGGGGGACTGGACGTTCTGCAGTCTTGGTAAAACCTGGGCAGATTTCGCTCCCTCAAGCTTTTCCTTTCTTTTCTTTTCTTTTTTTTTTTTTGCAATTCTGTGATCAAGGAAATTCATGCATTATCATCAGATCCTTGCATTTTTTGTGCTACTGAGTAATTGTAAATTTATTGTAAATTTGAAGCAAAAATTGTCCAAAACTTTGCTTTAAAGTGATTCTAACTCCCAACTGCAGGTGGCAGCATTTTTAACTTCTACCATGCTCAGCTTTACTTGCTGTCAAATTATAGTCCATGATTGATATGAAGAATTTATCGCTAAATTCTTGCAAATACTTCTAAAGTAGCACCACAGTGATTTTGATTGCAAAAAGCAATCACGAAATCCTGGAGGGACACATTCTTATTCTCCTATTGAATAAAAATGTGAATCTTATAGATATTCATTTTATTTTGTGAATAAACCTTTTGTGAGGTATTTCTCCTTTTCCTTCTTGTAAAGGTGCGAAAAGCTGGCAGACTTGATTTGGCAAAACCGACAGCAGATTCGGCGCTGTGAGCATCTTACCCAGCAGCTCCCTTTGCCTGGTTCAATAGAAGAGCTGCTCACCAAACTCAACGCTGACATTACTGACATCATCTCTGCCCTGGTCACAAGGTAAAACTCAGCCACTTATTTCTCCATATTGAACACCTAAAGTCATGTAGGGACTTTCAACAGATCTCATTTATATGCACAGTGTGTATTTGGATCAATCAGATTTTTTTCCTGGAAATCTTTCCCAAGCAGTCCTAAAAAGATCAAATTGTTTTCCACAACTGAGCGAAGCGACGTGTTGGTGCATATCATTCATACAGAAAACATGCACCAACATACGGAATGTTAAACTGTATGTTAGGAATATTAACATTATGCTGGTATATTGTTTTATATTTTGGGGATTTAACAGCAGAAGTTACACAAATATATTAATATTTAAATATCTTTCTAAACAAGAGCTCAGTTGTATTATTTTTGCCCTAATTAAGAAAGTTATAATGTTTTATTGGAATTAATTGTGTATTTCTGTCAAAAGGAATACTGCTGCAATATCATAAATGGTATAAATTATTAGAATGGTGACAACTCTACTACACATTTTTTCACTTTTTTTTCCCCCATTTAATTTTTCTTCTAATGCAGTGAATAATCTCTCATTGATGTTCTCTTAATCCATACTCTGATCATCAGTCAGCTGTAAACTGCTGATCAACATGTTACTCTGTTTCTGTTTTTCAGCACCTTCATCATTGAAAAGCAGCCGCCCCAGGTGTTAAAGACCCAGACAAAGTTCGCAGCTACAGTCCGTCTTCTTGTGGGGGGGAAGCTCAATGTCCATATGAACCCACCGCAGGTCAAGGCTGTCATTGTTAGCGAGCAGCAAGCCAAAGCTTTGTTGAAGAATGAAAGCACACACAGGTGAGGAGCTTAGCTGGATGGAAACTTGTCTCATTCAAAACCTCCACCAGACATTTTATTGGATAAGAAAAGGCAAATATTTCAGATTTTTTAAAATAAAACATTACTGCTTTAATTGTGGTTAATAGATATGTACAGTAATTGATACATTCCATGAGTTGAGACAAATAGCTGCCCTGGTGAAAAGACTGCTTTCTGCTAACCCTGGGAAGGGTCTCCTCCAGTGCATCATAAGCCTGGCGGGCCACCAGGCTTCAATTGTGCCCCCAGCAGTAACAGTGATTGCAAAGACGGGTTAAAGAGTTTCTTAGGTGAAACATTTCAAAGTCTCACAGTGACAACATAGTATAGTCAATATGTCAACACAGATGGAGACTTTTTTATTCACCTGAACTCTGCAACCACCGCCTGTCTTTAGCAGTCTACACACTAACAACTTCAGAAAATACAGTGACAAGTCACTGATAAAAGAATAAAAAAATGTTGACACTTTAATTAAGAAGAAGTGCTAAGAATTTATATTTATTGTATTTTTTTTATGTGTGCTTTTTTAAAACTTTATAGTTTTTGGTTTTGTATCGTTAATGATGTCTTCCAATAACACATAATTCCCTAGTGATATTTTCAAATTTCCTGTCAACTTTAAACATTTTGAGCTCAATCATGATGCATGACTGTGCTCTACCACCCACTAGTCTTAGCAGGTTTCCTGGGGAAACCCTGCCTGGGGTATGAGCTGAAATGAGATCTTATGTTTCTCATCTTGACATCATTTTAAAGATCATCATTATGTTTTATTGCTATTTAGTTAACTTGAATTAGACTTGGATCAAATTTAATTAAGCTAGTTTTAGTTTAGCGTTTTTCTTAAAGGGGCAGTATAGAGAAATGAATATTTGTCTGCATGTTTTTCCTCTTGACAGTGAAAGCAGTGGAGAAATCCTTAACAATAACTGTGTAATGGAGTACCACCAGGCCACAGGCACTCTGAGTGCACACTTCCGGAACATGGTAAACTGTTTTACTGCACTCGGTCTGCCTTTTACAATTGTTTGCTTATAGAAACACTATCAATCAATAATCACAAGGGATGCACCAATATGAGAATCTGTGCTGATATCGATATCCAATATTAGTACTGCTTTAATGGCCAATAACCAAGATTTACAGGTGTCACATTTATATAAAGCTCTGGAAAAACTTAAGAGCCCACTGCACTGAACCCCATTGGAAACCTCCTACATATTGATTTCTGAACTCTTCCTGAGTTAAAACATTATTGTTGTTGTTTCTAAATGAATATGAACTTGTTTACTTTGCATTATTTGAGGTCTGAAAGCACTACATCTTTGTTGTTATTTTGACCATTTCTCATTTGCTGCTAATAAATACAAATATTTTTGCTTGGAATTTCAGAGACGTGTTGTCAGTAGATTATAGAATAAAAGAACAATGTTCATTTTACTCAAATATATAACTATAAAAAGTAAAATCAGAGAAACTGATCATTTGAAGTGGTCTCTTCATTTTTTACCAGAGCTGTATATATTTCCCTCCACTTTCAACACCATGAAAAAACACACATTTGTACTGTGCTTCAGTTAAACTCCCCACAATCCTGTGCTGCTTTACTGTCACATGACCAAAGAGCCAACTTCATCACATCCACATCCAGAAACATAAATGGCAACAAAATGGAAATAAACATCAGTTTTAATATCGGCCCAGTTTCACATATCGAACAGATATCGATGTGTGAAAAAAATGACTAACATCGGCCAATACCTTTGTTGATGTTGATCTATTGTGAATCCCTAATAATAAGTATTGATTTCCTAAATTGTGATCACTTTATACATGATATAAAACACTACTGTACTGTAGAGTTTGGATACTTTTGACAAAGTGATCCAGTCTGTATGTGTTGGTCATTTCTTTAGCTTTAAAGCTTAAAGTTCAGTGAACCCCAAAACCTCAGCCAGTTTAGGGATTTGATCCCCTTTCTGTCTGTGTGGCAGCTTTTGGTTTTAAAAAGTTACACATTTACCACTCTGCTTGTTGTGGTGAAGTGCTTCATGTCTAACATGTCCTTTGTTTGTTCTTTCACAGTCCCTGAAGCGAATTAAGCGTTCGGATCGTAGAGGTGCCGAGTCTGTGACTGAGGAGAAGTTTACAATTCTGTTTGAGTCCCAGTTCAGCATTGGAGGAAACGAGCTGGTGTTTCATGTCAAGGTCATTCACATGGAAGCCTTAAAAGAATTTATTTTTTACCATCAGAACCCTGAAAACAGTCCAGTAAAAGTACTGTTCTGTTCAAGCCTAACCAATCATAGCAATGAAATTCTGTTTTTCCTAATTGTGCAAATTCAAATTATTTCAGAATGCTTTTGTTTACCTGTTGACTTTAATGTTTTATGTTTGACCTGCAGACTCTGTCTTTACCGGTCGTTGTGATTGTCCATGGCAGTCAGGACAATAACGCCACGGCAACAGTCCTGTGGGACAATGCCTTTGCTGAGCCGGTAAGATACTGGTCCTCAAAAGTATGAATCTTTAATTACCACTTTACAGTGTGTATATATATATATATATATATATATATATA
>CAEFZY010061532.1:0-32073 GCA_903066815.1 Brachyrhaphis roseni
GAATGCCAAGAAGAATGTTCTGTGTGAGAAACCGCTGGCTATGAACACTAAGGAGGTGAAAGAGATTCTGGACTCTGCCAAAAGGAACCAAGTCTTCCTCATGGAGGTAAAGTACCAGTAGAGCAGAACATAGACCAGCATGTACTTTGGTTACCAGGCAGGTGCAAAAGTACTTTCTTGTCATTCCGTCATTGGTGCAACAGATGATTATTCTTTTTGGATGCAGTTTCTGTTTTTGCTCTTTTTTAGTCATACATTAAAACCTTAAAATAATCAGTAAAATATAATTGCTCTAAAAGTTCGAAAAAGACATTAGATGTTACAAAATTGATGTCATATATTTCTAATTCCATCTGGTTAATATTCATTCATCTCCACCTGCTGTCCCATGTCTCCAGGCCGTGTGGACCCGTTTCTTCCCAGTTTCTGCAGAAATTAGAAAGCTGCTGGCTCAAGGGGAACTAGGAAATGTGAAGATGATCCGGTCAGAGTTTGGCATTCCCTTGTTGCACAGGTCAAGATTAGTAGAGAAGGAGTTGGGTGGAGGAGCTCTGTTGAGTCTTGGCATGTACTGCCTGCAGTTTGTGTGTATGGTGTACAATGGAGAGAGGCCAGAGAGCATCCAGGCTACCGGCGTCTGCCTGGACACAGGTACCCAGAAAGATAAGTTTTATTTAAATATTGCGCCTTTGTTATGTTTTTCATAGCCTTTATGCTCTCACAATTACAGGGGTTGATGAGACTGTAATTGTCACTCTGAAGTTCTCTGAGAAGAGGATGGCAGTGTTTACCTACTCTTCGAGTATGAAGCTTCCCAATGACGCCATGATTGTTGGAACCAAGGGCACAATTCAGGTAAATCATCAAGGTCAGGTTAGGTTAAGTCCACAATTAAATGCAATGTAAATGGGAGATTTTATGTTATTTTGTGTTTTGTCCTTTTTTTATATTTTTGAGATCCCTTCCTGGATGTGGTGCCCCACATCTTTAATTGTGAATGGAAAAGAGACCCAGTACCCCTTACCAGAACCCTGTTTGCCTCTGAACTTCCACAATGGCACAGGAATGCGCTATGAAGCAGAAGAGGTCCGACAGTGTTTGCTCAAAGGTAAGTAGAAATTTAGCATATCTACACCAATAAATCTCTCTGCTTAATAAAATATTGCAGACTTCTTAGTCCAGGCAGCTGGTGACTAAGAAGTAATGCAAATAATCATTAGTTGACACCTGAAACACAATGTGACTGTGCCTTTATTTGTCCCTGCAGGGCTAAAGGAGAGTCCAGTCATGTCTCACTCTGACTCTCTACAACTGATTGAACTGGAGGATGAGATCCGTAGGCAGGTGGGCGTGGTGTACAGCCAAGACTGCCAGTAAATGTTTTACACTCCGTATCCACTTTGAAGAATATGTTATAACTGAAAATGACTTGATTACTGTGATCCAGCTGCTCTTTGTACTCACGCACTACAGCAATGTTCCCAATTTCTTGATGACCTCGCAAGTTCTGTTATATAAGAAATACATCACTCATAGCTGTATGCTAATCCCACCTTATATTGGGTCAGGATTTTGTGAACTTTGCTGCATGTATAAGAATCGACACTATCTGTAAAAGGCAGTGAAACAATCAAAACCTCAATGAATGTTCCATGACTGTAAACTGAAGCACTTCTGATCATGTCTAAATGAAGACTTCTAATAAAAGTTTCTATAATATGACAGTGTAAAATGTTTCATTTGGGATTGATTAAGATTCTCACTGTATATCCTTGAAAGAAAATATGGTTTTAATGTTCACAAACAAAATTGCACAAATACATTCAACAGATATTTGTACTGCTGCTTACTTAATATAATGCATTGATTATGATTATAGCATTTATGTTGAATTTAATATCGATTTAATTAAAACTACACATGTGTCTCAGAGTAATTTAAAAAAAAAAAGATCTAGTTCTGTAATTGAGTTACTTATATCACAGATTTATAAACTTTTATTGCTGTGAGGTGTTGTCTAGATTGCCTTCGGCCTATCTTAAGATTTGATATCTCATATTCCACTTGGCCATGCTCCACTCCACACGTTCAATATGGATGTAGGTCTGACTAGTTTGTGGGTCAACAACGTACAAATACTTTTGACAGTAAGGGCAGGTCATAGTGCTGCTGGAAAATGACATCAGAATCTCCATAACATTCATCAGCTGATGGAAGCAAGAAGTCCTCATTCCCTGCAAGGTAACTATGTTGATTTTGTAGTAGCCAACACAAAATAATCAGAAATTGGAAACTTTATCCTGGGCCTCAAGCAACATGCACTCTGTGCTTCACTTTTCATCCAGACCACATTTTCCAAATATGATGATTACAAAATAAAATCTTAAAGGAGTGTTTTGTCGCCACCCTTTGGCAGAGAACGGTGAATGTTTGTTTCTGACAAATAACTTTTGAGCAACATGGCAACCAGTTGGGGAATATGCAGCGCTGGGAAGATCAGTCATGACTTTGCTGTTGCTTTAAAAACTCTTCCTGCTGAAGACCATCAGGTCAGTATGTTTCCTGAGTTAGATACTTATATTCAACATGTACTTTAATGCAACACGCCTCTTTGTGTCTTCCCGGGGCTTCTTTTTATGCGTTCTTAACTGCCTCATCTGTTTGCTGGATGTGTATTTTTTTTTAAATCAAGTAAACATGGTGTTGAGAATATGTGAACAGTGTATAAAAGCAGCACGCGCTGGTCGATGAACTTGCGATACGTTTACATTTTGACTAAACTGTCAAGTTGCCAAACTATTACCGTAAACCACAGAATAGAAGGGAAATAGTTTTTGGTACAGTCTGGGAATAACGAATTTTAGTTTTAAAAATCAGTCATACAGTTGGTCACAGAGTCAGTAACAATTAAGGTTCAACATGTAACTTGTTTTTCTTCAGTATAAAGGTGAACTTATGCGAGTGATGACCTCTACATCACTCGCATAAGTTCCTGTTGGCAGGAATGAAACTGCCAACAGTCAGAACAGATTTGTGCAGAATTTTTATAAAAATAAAATGACTCATAAAAATGTTGCAAAAAAAAAAAGGATGCTTCTCAGAATTAGAGAATTATTGTAGTCATTTTCTGACTGCATTTACAGGTTGTGGCTATTGCAGCTCGTAAGTTGGAGGATGCTCAAGAGTTTGCCAGGAAACACAACATCTCTAAGGCTTATGGCAGCTACGAGGAGCTGGCCAGAGATCCAAATGTAGGTCAGTATCCATTCGTCAGCATTTGCTTTGTTTGCTGCTGTACATAATGCACTTCAAAGTGAATGTAGTGACAAATTGAATAGCCCATTCAATTTGTCTAGATCTGGCTAGTTCTGGCTAGCCAGATCTAGCCAGAACTAGATCTGGCTTTCATTGTCAAATATATGCACAGATGTGGTGTATGTTGGGAACATCCACCCATACCATCTGAAGGCCTGTCTGCTCTTCACGAATGCCAAGAAGAATGTTCTGTGTGAGAAACCGCTGGCTATGAACACTAAGGAGGTGAAAGAGATTCTGGACTCTGCCAAACGGAATCAAGTCTTCTTCATGGAGGTAAACTAGCAGCAGTTAGGTTGAATAAGCACAAGCCAATCTTTTCAGATCAAGATCATAATCTATCAAATTCCCTTAATCAGCAATCTGTCGCACACCTTAGAAAAAGCCTGGTTTGTGCAGTTCTTTCTGGATTTTTGTGTTCTCTCTCTTTTCTATATATGCAGCTAAACCTGAAAATAATTGCATGAAACAACCTAAAACTTCAAAACAAACATGTTTTGAAGTTTTATTTTAGGCACAAAAATGCCTGAAATATTTCTAATACCAGTTGGTTCATATTTATTTCATCTCAGGTCGTTGCTACAGAGCACTATTTGCAAGGCCCAGCAACCACAGAAATTTTCTATTCTCACGTAGTTTCTCTGATGAACACAATGGATCTTACAGCGACACTAGTCAGCTGACGTATTGTGAAACAAAAAAAAAAGCATATTTTCACTATTTTAATGTAAAAATATATTACAAAATACATTGAACATACATGTGAGCTTGAGAAGTCAAATTCAAATTCCTTGTTTGTGCACACAAATTTGGCAAATTAAGCCAGTTCTGATTTTGTCTGTTTGTCTCCAGGCCGTGTGGACCCGTTTCTTCCCAGTTTCTGTGGCGGTTAGAAAGATGTTGGCTCAGGGGGAGATAGGAGAGGTGAAAATGGTTCGGTCGGAGTTTGGAGTCCCTGTTTTGGACAACCGAAGAATAGTAGAGAAGGAGTTGGGTGGAGGAGCGTTGTTGAACATTGGCATGTACTGCCTGCAGTTTGCGTGTATGGTGTACAATGGAGAGAGGCCAGAGAGCATCCAGGCTACCGGGGTCTGCCTGGATACAGGTAGGAGCTAACCAGAGGATTGGGCCTATTTTTATGCAAATCATTTTATCTAGTCATCATTCAATTACAGGGGTGGATGAAACTGTGATTGTAACTCTGAAGTTTTCAGAGAAGAGAATGGCAGTGTTTACTTACTCTTCCAGTATACAGCTTCCTAATGATGCCATTATTGTTGGAACCAAGGGCACCATTCAGGTAGTTTAAAAGGCAGATAAGTTAACGGATAAATGCAACGAATCTTGAACATTTTTGTAACGCTTATTTATTTTCAATATTTGAGATTCCTGCCATGATGTGGTGCCCCACATCGCTAATTGTGAATGGGAAGAAGACCCAGTATCCCTTGCCTGAACCCTGTTTCCCTCTGAACTTCCACAACAGCACAGGGATGCGTTATGAAGCTGAGGAAGTCCGACAGCGTTTGATCAAAGGTAGCAAAAGATTTTGTAAGTCTTAGTTTGTATATCAATGTCTCTGAAAGTAACAAAAGCACTGATTTGCAGTTAATTATTCAGGCAATTGATGGCAGGAGAAATTCAAATATTAGTTGGCATCAGAAAATGTGCTTATGCTTCCATTTCTCCCCATAGGGCTGAAGGAGAGTCCAGTCATGTCTCACTCAGACTCTCTTCTGCTGGCAGAACTGGAGGATGAAATCCGTAGGCAGGTGGGCGTGGTGTACAGCCAAGACTGCCAGTAAATGTTCTGCGGTCACTAAAAAATTTAATAATTACTCAAAATGGATTATTAAGGAGATCCAGCAGGACTTTGTGTTCCAACACTTCTGCTACTGTGTTATTTCTTCATGTTTTGAGAGGCCTGACAGAGGTCATACCTAAAGATCAGTAAAAGTTCTGAATCCAAACTTTGTAAATCTTCCTTTGAGTTTACTTTCAGTTCTGTTCCTATTAAGTTATTCCAAAAACAAAAGGCCAGATAACTTCTGATAGGTGCTCACTTTATTGATAGAACTTCAGTCTCATGAGACATCTCAGTACACCAGCTAAACATCATAATCCCCCTTTACATAGTTAGTTCTTAGTTTCTAGCATTACAATCAAAAGCATGTTAGAGGAGCAGGACAGCTACAGTGGCTCACTAACAGAGAAGACGATGAGAGAGCTCTGAAACATGAGTTCTAATCATGATCCAAATCAAATGTTTACAATTTTCCCCCTCGGATATTATCTGAATGCAAAGAACTATAAAGGCTTTGTGACACATCTAACAACACAAAACATTAACTCGTCTGGATTGGACACCCAAAACTTGTTCTCTCTCTCTCTCTCTCTCTCTCTCTCGTCAAACAAAATATAAGTAGAATTGAATGTCCCAAAAACAACAACAAAATAAAGAAGTTTACCTTTCACAAAAGTCAAGTACAATTTAGAATGTAACAGTGTCTGGAGAAGGTAAGGAGTACAACACTAACAGATACACTGAAACACAAGGAAAGCTGGTTTATAAGAGAGGACACTTCATACTGAGAGCACTACACAAACGTCTGTTTAGGGGAGTCATGGAGTCGAGACCTTTGCTTGCCATTAGTTTGTTCTTTACAGTTCAACAAGGCGCTCTTCAAGATTAGTCAGCTCCAAAACCATTAACACCCAAACAGGAGGCAGACATGCATGCACACACACACACAGATGCTTCCATTCATAGGCTTTCATATTTGATATTACAAGTGTCGGAGTGAATAAATATAGCGGTTCTTGCTTGGGTGTAATAATCTGAAGTCCTGACAACTGGTTTGACAAAAAAAAAAAAATCTGTTCAAGGAATGATAACATAATTTGGAATTGTCTGGAAGAAAACTGCTCCCATCCAAGCAGCTGCTCGGTCGTAAGGGTCGTCTTTAATTAATTATTTGCATGAGAACCTAAAAACTAAACATCTGAGTGTTTATAGGAGTGAGGCATTGGGATGGTGAAAATGAAAGACAGATAAACGTGAAGGGTCAGTGCAGGGCAGCTGCGTTGGCTGCTCAAGCCACCAGGACCACACGCATGGTGTTGGTGTAACCGGAGCCGGGACGCCAGCCAGTCAGGATGATGACAACGTCACCGTCTTTGAAGAATCCTCTGGCCTTGCCTGAAGAAAAAGAATTATATCAAAACATTTTTAGTAAAAGAATGGAAACAAATCCAGATATGCTGCACAATTTAATTAAGTTGGAACATTAAAAGTAGCTGCTCACCCATTTCCATTGCGAAGTTGACGCGCATGTCAACATCCTCTGCCCACACATCGTGAGGGGGCTTGGTGTAGAGGACAGGGAAGATCCCGCGGTACAGATGGGCCTGACGAGCCGTCTGGGCGTTACGGGTCACAGCGAGGATGGGAGCACGAGGCCTGTACCTGGAGAGCAGGTGAGCAGACCTGCAGACACACATGCAAACATGGGAAGCTGAGAACTGAGGAATAATAAAAAAATAAATTACAACTTCAGCAATTTGCTTTGATTATGCTAATTATTCCATACAAAACATCTGATGCAACAAAAAGTTGACCCCTCGCCTTGGAGAGCCTATGCAAATTGAGTAGTCTGTGCAATTATGAGACCAGATTATGAAACTGAAACTTTATACTACTACATGTTAATAGCTACAACATGGACATAGGATGCAAGTTAAATAAAATATTTGGCTCTCATGGGGAAAAAGAAGGGATGGGACTATTTCAGTTGCCAGAAGCATCAACTATAGAAGGATGTTGGTAAAAAAACAAACAAAAAAAAAACTAATTTTGGCAAAGTTTTGCAACAAAAGGATTTTTTTGCATTACTGCGCAATGTGAACGTCAATGAAATCTGTAGTAGACATTAAGAATTTTGTTTGGCCTATTTGAAGTTTTATTCTAAATGAAAAGGGACAATTAGTCTTGGTCATGTATTTGAAGATCTAAATTTAGACCATGTAGGTTTACACACATCTTTGTCAACACGCATATTGAACACACAAACACTGCAAATATTAAAAGAAATAATACGTTGAAAACCACACAGTAAAACAGTGCCATCACCTACTCTGGTAGATTCCGACTCACAAAGAACAGACAACTCTACAGTTTTCAATTCAATAAACCTCATAAAGTTAGAAACATTATAGAAGCTCATTTTCAATTATTTACTAAATTTCTGAGCAAAAAGTCTGGAAAAGTCAAGGCAGCCAAAATAGGTGATACTTCTGATGCACCAGGGAAGTACAGGGTCACAATAATAAGTCCAATTGATGTTTACTCTAGTTACATGTCTTGGTAAAAAGTAATTTTTCTAGATTAACACTAAGGATCCAAAGCACCCAATCGCCCACATTAAATAACTCTTAAGAAATTCTTCCAATATTTGTTCAGCTCATTCAAGTTTGCATAAAAAGTACAGTTAGTTTCTCACTAATGTTTCTTCCATTATGTTGCACAACTTGATTCTGTGCCATTAGTCATTCTGTTTCATAATTTTATTTCAGAAAAACTTCAGCTAAAGTAAGGATTCATATTTCATAACACTTTGATCTAGAGTTGATGGTTGACTCAATGTTTACAACAAGGTAGCTGATTTTATAGCCAAAATCAGCCTTCTTCCTTCACAGCAGTTGTATCCAGGTGTTAATGTTGAGTGTTTAAATGTTGACTTTACACTTGGGGATCTGAAAACGCGTATAAACAAGGATCGTCCTCACAATGAAATTGTAGACTTATGTTTATTATATTGCGATTTGGGAACCATCTTGTCAGTTCAACCTCCGAATATCAAATAGAATTGGTTATATTTGCTTTTTACTATGACAGAAATCACATATTGGACATAACATTTTCTAAATAGGGATTTCCTATGTAGAACAGTGTTGATCAGAATTTGATAAAATTTTAGTTTTGCATTCACTTACAAGATTTGGGGAGATGATTAGCTTGCATTCTGAGCCAGTACATCCATTTGTGAATGATAAACAGACAAGACCCCTTGATTTGGCTAATGTCATTCCCGCTCTCACTCTTATTCTCTGCCCTTCATACCCACACACATCACCACACACATGCAAAATTAAAGATTTGTAATATTATATGTTGGAGAATTAGGAGCCAGGGTAATTAGACCTTACCTTCAGGAACATTTTCAGACTGCATCCCTCACTTTCTTACCTTCCAGTCTTAGTGAGAATAATGATGGCACTAGCACAGCATTTGAAGGATGCTTCAACAGCTCCGACTGCTACAGCCTCTGAGGGGTCTCTGGTCAGGAAGGAACTTCTCCTCAGCTCCTCAAACAGCTGTCTGTGGAAGGTGGCTGCTTCTGCCTCTCGTGCTATCTAAGCCCCGAATGGAAGGTTACTCTCAAACACACTCCACTACAAACACATCAAGGCACTCACACCACTGAATGACTGGCAAAAACAGGACTAGACTATGCTGAATAAGGATAGTTGCAGAAAATAAATTGGGGAAATTAAAAAAAAAAAAAAAAACATCAAAATTTTGGGAAATACATTAAATGTGGGAACATTTAGCTCCTAATAGCAGAACTTTGACATTAAAGTATAGCTGATGAGATAATACACAGTCTAGTTGAGCTTTTGCCAGGTCTCTCAGTTACTTTATCAATCCCTGCCTCGCCCTACTCTCCCTCTCTGTCTGTTCAAGTTTCCATCAGACATCCAGAGGATGTCGGCGCCAGATAACCGGCCTACCTTCCAGAGCCTGTGAGCACAATGATTGCAGAGGCTAAGCTCTTAAAGGAGGCCTCGACAGCACCGATTGCAATGGCCTCGGCCGGGTCGTTGCAGTGCGGCGTAGAACGACGCAGGTCCTCGAACACCTGCCGGTGGAACATGGCTGCCTCGGCTTCACGAGCAATCTGGCACAAGGGCAAGATGCATCGAGTAAAGGCATTCCCACATCAGTCGCGCAAACAGATGGAAAAGAAATGAGGGGGGGGAAAAAAGGAGATAAGACATAGAAAACAGATTGACAAGGTTAAGAGGACATAAAAAGGGAGTAGGAACAGACAGAAGAAATAAAGATAGTTAAGACAGTTTAGGTGTGCAATTAGTGTGGGGGAGGAGACACAGGAAAATACTGTTAAAACTGTCAGAATATATTAAATGTGCTGTTTAAGATCCTCTCACAGCTAAAATAGTAGAAATATAAATGAAAAAAATTAGATGTCAAATTACACATTAGTGAATCATTTCTAAAATAGACAGCTTGACACAAAGATGCAAAATAAAACTAAGGCATTTTAAAAATCAACCAGGAAAGCATCAGAAGACTTTGACACAGGCATTTAGAGGTTAGTCTAAATTAGTTTGTGTTTCTGTGCAGCTACTGATGAAGATGGGTGTTTACTCCAGATTCAGAGATATTCGATACACTCTCAGTGCAACGGGGTCTACAACAGGAGCACTGCATCTGCTGAGTCACAAAGACATCTGCACTGTAGCTAGGAATAGCAGCAGCTAGCCAAGAAGGCATCAGGAGGGAAGGACAGGCAAGATGGGATCAATGCTTTGTGACGCCATACAACTGATAAACGGGGATATTTCTAAATTACCATTGATGGTATGGTATTTGAATCTTTTTTTTTTTTTATCTCTCCCTAACTGAGAAACAGAAAATGCAACTTTGAAGCAACAACATCAGATAAATTCAGAGTCCTGACACTTATGATCCTTTGACCTTGTGATGCAGTCAGGTACGAGTAAATGTTTTAAGAAAAATCATCAATTTGGAAACTTGACTGCAGAGAAATAAGTAGTACAGAATATGAGGTGCAGTGAATTTGTTAGATAAAGAGGTGCAGCAGCTGCCATGTATTGTGGCTTTGAGAAAAAAAAAAAAGCTTCCAACATGCTATTTAAGTAATTAATAACCACATGCACATTGAGAACATCATGCAGCGGTCCATGTGCTTAGAGCTCCTAAACACCCTTAAGATTACTGTAGAGATTAAAATATATATATAATTTGTAAATTGAAAGTGAATGTTTCAGTAGATGGTCACAGAAACTAAAGTTGCAAGTATGTACACTGCCTGCCCCCCAAAATACACACACCATTTCATTGGACATTCTTTAGCCTTGGTTACAGCACTTCTGTAGCATCGTTTTCAATATCCAGAGTTGCATAAACATTTTTTGCCGGCATCTTGTAAAGATGATGAGAGTCCGGTTGCTGCATGACATTCAATAGTGTTAAGATCTGGACTTTGTGATGGTCAATCCATGCATGAACATGATGTATGCTGCTTCAGTGTCCCCAACGCAAACTGAGTCAGAATAACAGTCATCTTGGAATATACCCGTGCGATTAAAAAACAAAAAAATGTAATTGACAAAATAAACTGGTTATTTGATATATGCAGGTTATAACCTTACATCATTCTTAGAGCAATAACCCCAGATCATAACACTTCCCCCAAAGGTTTGAAGACTTTATGCATCTCTTACACTGATGCAACTCTCTTTCTGGAACAGGGTAAATCTGAGTCCAGTCTTTATCCTTCCAAGAAACATTTAGCTTTTTTTAAACTGATGAGCCCGAGTGATTTTCTTAAAGCTGTGCTGCTATTTAGCTCCAATCACTTGAGTTGTTTTTGCATTGTATGTGTTGTAATGTTTCTAGTTTGACTTCAATACGGTTGTTTAAGAAATGAGAAGCGACTACATCAGTTATGGTTAAATAACTTAATCAAGGTAGTAATTGCCTACTTGTTAAATCCAAAGTCATTTATTTTTTTTTGGACAGGCAGTGTACATGCTCACGTAAAAACAAGGCAAAACATACAGACAAAAGTTGATTCTTGGAGAAGCACCTGATTCATATCACAATTTTTTTTTTTTTTTAATTAAATTTCACAATTACAAATTTTAAAAGCTCGTGGAATAATTAATGATTATATGCTCATCAGGTTTGAAGATTCTGCTTTTTTAAGTGTAGCTGGACTCACCATGTGCTGTGTGCGCACTGCCTCCAGGGGGTAATCTCCCTTGGCAGTCTCTCCGCTCAGCATGATGCAATCGGCTCCGTCCAGGACGGCATTGGCAACGTCGCTGCCCTCAGCGCGGGTCGGTCTAGGCTTCTTGATCATGCTCTCCAACATCTAGATGGTTTAGCGAGATTCAACTCAGCATAGTGCCACACATTTACACCTGAAAATATCTTCCTTAAACCTAGAGGTCAAAACCTTTGGTTTTTGTTGCATTTCCTTAAAGAAAAAAGCTACTCGTCCCACCTTTCACACATATATGGCTCTGGTGATTTAAGACAATTTATCAAAGTTCTGTGGAGTTTATCAATTTACAACAAGGTCTTAAAAAAATAAGAATTATAAATGTAAAATCCACCATAATTGTCCATCATACTACAACAATGATGCAGAAACTAAAGAATGACCTCCTGCCAATATTAAAGCTATTCAGTTTGAAAACCAGATTATTTATGGTACTCCACAAAGACTGGGAAAGTCTTTTATACAATTTTACACAATGAGGACTTGAGAAATGACTATTAAGTTTAGCAGTTCTTTATTAAAATGTTTTGCTCAAGTCTATAATCAAAGGCTATGAATCATAACTGATAACCAGTGTGAGAATATTTTAGCAGCAGAATAGATATTTTTGTTTTGAATAAGAACAATTAGATTATGTCACTCTTTTGAGGAAATACTATGATCTTAAAATATGGGATTTGTACTCGAGGTTAAAATCTGAGAAACTCACACTGGCATGTGCAATATTATATATTAATATATATGCAATATTTATTAATACCAGTGAATCAGTGCAAATTTTATGCTGATGTCATTGATCAAAATGCAGACAAAATCTGTATGCAAGTGTATTTTAGATCTGTCTTGAGCTGAATATCATTTTGTGAAATTCTGCAGTACCTGCACTACATTACTTTCAGAATACCTTTGTTAAAAGAAACCCCCATCACCTTCAGTGTTCATAAGGATCAGCCTTCCTGCTCTATGAACTAACCTGAGTTGCGCATGTGATGGGCTTGCCAGCTCTGTTGCAGCGACCGATCATCATCTTTTGAGCTAAAAAGACCTTTTCTGTAGGGATCTCAATACCCAAGTCACCACGTGCAACCATGATGCCATCGCTAGCCTCCATGATCTCATCAAATCTGCAAACACATACAACATATAATCAAAGATCTCAATCAAACATGGAACATGACCAAGCCTATCATCCATAAAAAGAACCTGCGGTCAGCTTGTCAGTACCACACACACCTGCGTACACCCTCATGGTTCTCCAGTTTGCTGATGATCTTGATGTTTTTGCCCCTCTCTCCAAGCACAGCTCTGACAGCATGTACATCATCTGCTTTGCGGATGAAAGAGGCAAACACCATGTCGACTCCCTGCGCCACACCAAACTGCAGATCCTTGATGTCTTTGTCTGAAACGGCGGGCAAGTCGACGGCAGCGCCAGGAAGGTTCACCCCCTTCTTGCTGCCCAGAGTGCCTCCGTTTTCAATCTCACACATGAGGTAATCACTGCCTGGAGAAAAAAAAATGGACACAACAGCAGTTTTAACTTCCATAAGAACTCACAAAAGGACAGCCACAGTGTGACACTGGTCTACTCACCAATCTCCTTGACCTGCAGAGAGATGAGCCCATCGTCGATGTAGACCTTGCTGCCAACTTCCACCACTTTGGTGATGTTCTTATAGTCCAGCCAGAGGATCTCATCACTGCAGTTGTCCTGGTAGGCATCGTCTAAGGTAACCTTGATCATGTTGCCCTTCTTCAGCTCAACCTCAGCTGTGCCACTCTGTCACATAAAAATGCATTTACTTCATATCAAATTGGAGCATAATATAAATGTTATGGTTTGAGGATTAATGCTAAACTCACTCCTTTAATAAGGCCGGTCCTGATCTCAGGGCCCTTAGTGTCCAGGGCAACACCGATGGGTCTGTAATGGATACTGCCTGGCTCGAAGCTCTCACACGCCTCCCGCACATTCTTGATAGTCTCTGCATGGTACTATAGTAACAAAAAGCTGTTTGTAAATTGCTTGCAGAAAACAAAATAAAAAACATATAAAGCAACTATCCTATGAACTGTAGAATTTCCCATCCAACCTTTGGCCACATTACTCAATATCATCACATCACTTTCATTTTTAAGTATGGGTGAATTTATATTAATTACATTAACTAAAAACTCAACTAGGTTTGTTTCTCTTAATTCGGATGTTCATTGTGAAAGTTTCAAGACATAAACTGAATTCAATGTTAAATTTATGTATACAGCAAAAAAACAAAACAAAAAAAAAACAGTAGACCAAAGTAAATAACACGCAGAGTTAAGGTTTACAAGAACTATTTAGCATTGCATACACAGACACAGGTTTGAGTTTTTGGCTGACTTTTTGTTAATTTTCTGCGGACATATAAAGATATTCCTCAGTCTTTGGTCGGTCACAGCAAATGCTCGATCACATCTAAGTTTTAACTTCAATCTTTGAACATTGGGGAGAACCTGACTGGTTGACCGGAAGCCCTCAAAGGTCTGTGGATGTTAAGGAGATCATGTAGACAAGATGGGACGAGCCCATTTAAAAACTGCAACAGGTTTTAACACTCAATCCAAAACTGAATTAAGTCAAAAAAGGGATTTTACGACGAGATGTATATTCATACTTCTTTGTAGCAGTAAAAATATGAGTTGTGGTGCCCTGAACCATTTGTAAACGCTGCGGGAATGATTGTTCTAACCTAGCCTATAAAGAATTACAATAGGAAACATGAGAGGTAATAAAAGCATGAATAACCTTCTCAAGTTATATGAAAGGGAAGATGTGGCTTTACTTTGGCAATGAATTGTACTTGAAAAAAGGTCAACTTGAGTTGATGTTTCAAGAGCCAGCACATGCACATATAAAAGACATTCTTGCTTTAAGGGTCTCCCAAAATTAAGACGAAGTCAGTAGGGTCTTAGCAATACTGACAAGAAAAAGCATTGACAGTTTCTCAGTGGCATAAATTCTCTTCCAGATTCACATATTTATCACTTATTTGGGAATCCATATCGCAGCATCTGAAGTTAGAGTAGAGAGGCAGACAATCCAAGTTGTTTGAGGTCCAGACTTTGAAAAGTAAGAGTGACAATACTATACATTATTTACTATTCAATTTTTCATTTTAGAAATCTTTTATTTGCTTTGTGTAATTTTTTTTTGTTTCTTTTAAACATAAAGCATAATCAAAACAAATTAACTGAAAAACATGATATGAATAGATTACTCTATTTAACAAATGGTAATATAACATTTCTTAATCCAGAAGTTATGAGTTTCACTTTAATTTGAATTACCTGATGATTTTCTAATTTACCTAGATGGATCTGTACGGTTACTACCTGTCATTTTAACTGATACAAAAAAATCACGCCAGGGCAATTAAAGTACAAGGTGTGTTTGACAACTCACACAACCATAAAGTAACTCAGTAATGGCAGCACTAAAATGATCAGAGTTTATCCTTTATGTGACATAAGAATATTTAAAAACAAACATTCCAGAAACCTTTGCAAAGCACCACAAATATGTTATATCTCTGGATTTATTAAGATGTTAAAATTGCTGGGTATAAGAAGTTAAATCAAACAGTCAATGTCTTCATCAGCAGCTGTCCTTTACCACAACTGGATTTTATGACATAATTACCAATTTCAGGGCCAGGCCTGCTGCCTCATGTCTTTTTTTAGTAGAACACTTGAAGAGGTGCGGCACATATTCTAGTTATGTTTTATTTTATTTTAAAAAGACTTCACAAACAATCCCAAAATCTCACTGGTCTATAAAATATTGTTGCAGTTAGAATGACACCCACTGTGACTCTCAACCAAGCTGTAGAAAAGTGGGAAGGAAAGAGACACTGTAGTTGTGTTTTACAACCGTTAGGGAGATTAATTAACAGATAGTGCAGCGTTTATGGCTTTAAAGACAGCTGTCCACTGTCTACCTCTGTAACCTGAGCTTTCAGTAACAATGCAACTGGCAAATAATTAAATTTGAAGTCATTTTTTTTGGTTTTTCCATTTGATCTTAAACAGCATTTCTTGTGATTACAAATAATGCTGAGCACTACCACAAATCAACTTCCTGCCTACAGCCTGAGACCATTCTTTAGCTTTATTGGCACAATTTAGTTGCTTTTTGTCACTGCCAATGTGTTCACTGGCTGCATTGAAATAAAATTTTAGATTTATTCAAGCAAACTTTAGCGTGAAACATCAATCTCTAAATAAAGTTTAATATGTACAGACATTTTCCCTTTAAAGTTAATTGAAGTTTGAGACTAGTAAAAACTTCATAGCTCAAAACACTAAGTGTGGCCTTGCCTGTTACCACAAGGCCTGTAGTTAAAGACAAGAGAATTAAAAAGAGGGGGGGAAAACAAAGGTCAAAAAAGCAGTTGCTTCGAAAAACAAGGAATGTGTGCATAACAAAAGTGTTACTTTTAGTTGGCAAAGAGCAAACAAAGTATTTCATCAATGGTTTAAAAACAGATTAAAACATGATGCCTTCTGGGTAAAATTCTTTAAGTGCCCTCCGAAGAAAGGGACATGGGGAGCAAATTGTGTACAAGGTTATTTTTATGTCAACTGACTGTTTTATTACTAAGAAGAAGCTTGGGGTAATCAGTTCTTCTCTTACTCAATTTGATTCAAGTTTGATGGTCAAATTTTATCAGTATTTGTTGCATCAAGTTGATTTCAAAATGTCTTTGTTCCTGTTATCAAGAAAATTTAAGCCTTTGGTAAGGTCATGTGTCCCTTTGTGTCTAAAATAGAGACACATAATTCAGCTACAATTTTTGAAATCTCCCCATCACTTAAGACAGACATTTTAAAATTATTTATAAAGTATTAAAATAAAAGTGTGGGATTACTTAGCAATAACATAAACTATTTCTTCTGTTCATTAAACCATTTTATGATTCCCTAGTAGGATCCCAGTCTAGAACAGTTTATTACACAATACGTGCTAATTCACTGTCAACGTCAGATTTCACAATAGCAGGAAACTACAAATGATGACAAATATTACCTCTAAGCTCAACATACCAGTTTAGATAAAGCACAGAACTGTGTGTGATTAGATTTATAAAGTAAATTAAACCATATTTTTTAGAAAAAAGGACCAACCTCATGTGTACCATGGGAAAAGTTCAAACGAGCAATGTTCATTCCTGACTTGATCATCTCCTTTAGCATATCCACAGATCGGGATGCTGGTCCTGCAAAGCGAAAATGATTTTTTTTACACATTGGACAACATTTAAAATCTTGAGCTTTATTGCAATTTCTTATCACTGAGATTTTCAAATTTTATACTTCCGTGAGCACATCAGGAAGAAACCAAACACTGATTAAGGTTTTGTCTATAGCTATTTTGTACCACCATAATATTTTAACATGAAACAAGCTATTAAAATTTGATTTAAGGGAATGCAATTGGAAAGAATCGACTAACCGATGGTGCAGATGATGCCAGTGTTGCGGGCTGTGGTGGGTTCGGAGTCGATGTCCAACAGGCACATGTGTTCCAGGAAGGAGTCGGCCATGGCAGCGTTGAGCTGCTGTGTCTGGATGAAGGCAGAGCCCATGTCTTTTGGCAGAGGCATGGCGATCCCTTTTACAGTTGGACAAGTACTACATGCAGAAAGGAAAAAAAAAAAAAAGGGAAGAAAGATTTTAAAAGGTTACCACACTCACCACGCTTCACCCTTTTTAAACTTTTACAAAGTAGAAAGTGTCTGAGCAAATTACCAGCCACTTAATAGATGGAAAAAAATCAAAATTGTCTGTGTTCTTGTTAATGTGCAACTTGAACACTCATGCCAATAATGCAGGTAGAAACAAATTTTGTTGCTGTGTGTTCTACTATTACTTGTAGGTCAGGAGAATTTTGGAAACTACTAATTGTCTTATACTTTTTTTATGCACCCAACAAAGAGAGAGCAACCATTTCAAGAACAAATAAAACCTAGACACAATCAAGGTCCTAAACTCCCAAAGAAGCATTTTTATTGTCAATATTCTGTTATCTCAGTCGTGAAAGTTGAAGGGAAAAAAGGTGGAAATTTAAGATTAGACTTATGAAATGCACACAGTGCAATTCTGTGCAAATACATTTTACTGTGAACACAGGTTTTTACGCAAGACTGCTTTTTCTTAAGTTCCTCTTAGTTTTTGGGTTGCACAAGCAGTTAACAAAATGAACAGTAGATAAACTCCCAACCATTTCTGGACTGCTCTGTTGATCTCAGAAATGCCAAGAAAAATACCCCAAACATATTCCACATAAAACAGTACACTGGTCCTCTTTACCATGCTGTAGAGCTTGTCCACACCCACCCACCAACCCTTCTGAGTCATCTGTGGCAATGAACAACACAGTCATAAAGCTACAACTGTGGAATTTCCTAGTTTTAAGAATGATACTTAATGCAGCCCAGAAATGAGGTTATATAAAACCCCAACAATTGCCCACAACCTCCAACCCCCTTCAATCTGTTAGAGATATTCTAATGAACCTGTTGAAGCCATCTCATAAAGACTAATTTCTCCTATTTTTATTTAAAGAAAAAAAGAAAGAAAAATAAAGGAGAAAGAAAGAAAGAAAAAATAAAGACAAATTTAAACTAACAGGCAAGGTCTATTTAAGCAGAGTGCAGTAGTATTGTATGTGAATGAGGAATGCATTCCCCCTCCAAATGTTGTGGTTATATAACAGCTGAAACAGCTCACCAGTTCAGATTTGCTCCACTAACCAGCCAGTGTCAGGCTGACAGCTATGTCATGAATCACTTCACTCACCATGAGGAAGACTTTCTTAAACCAAATGTCATTCAAGAAAAGAAAAGTATTGCGCTTGAGGTCATGTGAATCTGTACTGTACCATATTTTAGAAAGTAAAATAGTTACAATATGTCATAAGTTTATATAAAGACTGTCTTATGAAAAGTCAGTGGATTAGAGTAGAAAAATAAAATGAAAAACCAGCATTTGTAAAAGTCATTACCTTCTTAAAACAATATTCTCTCTACATAGCTACTTGAATGCAACATTTAAAATAATGGAAATTGTAGAATTTTAGGTATACATGTCACCAATATCATCATTAGCGTGTTATCTCCCTGATGCCAACTTTTCCTTCACCCTCTATGGCAGCCAATGGAAAGCTTGAGTTTCTTCATTACTAAATTATGCATGCAATCCACCCTCACTTGGTGAACAACAAACAAAAAAACTGCTTCTTTAGGCAACAATCCCTTCATCTGGTTTTTGCTGGTCCTCATAATCAGAACCTGTTCTTCCATCAGATCAACACCAGATGGTAAGTGGCATCCATCAACATGTGCCACAGAGAGAAAATGGCTTCCTTTTCCAATGTTGATCAGCAAATGGAACTATAAATCAGTTTTACTCAGTAACTTACCAGCCTCAACACTACAGTATGCAAAAGTGGTAGCACCAGAAGTCAATTTTTAGGAGGTAGTGCAAAAGCAAATGAAATCCTCCAAGAGGAAAATCTTACACCAGAGGTTTAACTTCCTCTTACTCATCACATCCTAACTACAGATGAATCAAGACAGGGGATTCCAGACAAAGGTGCTATACCAACACTACTGGCTTGTGACGTAACATTTCCATCAATGGCTCAGACAAAGGCAGTACGTGAGTGCAGTCACATCCCCCTACAACCTCTGTGACTGGGTAAAACCACATCCTCTAAAAGAGGGGGGCAGACATCTGTTAAAAGAAAAAAGCAGCACTCCACCATGTGCTTTTTATAGTAGCCTTTTTAATGACCCACTGCAGTTTAGTTTAGCCTACATTTATCAAATATTCACTTGGAGCATTATAAGTTATTGATCATAGCAAATTTAACTGATCAATATGAGGTAATAGGAGTTGTTTGGTGCATTTTCATGTTTGTGATATAAATTCACTGTTTCATATAATTACAAAGAAAATACAGACAAAATGAGTTCCAATGCTGTATCCCAAAACAATGTAAGCAAGTTTGAGACATCTCTGTACACCGTGATCTACGAATTAACAGCTGCAACATAAAAGCTACAAATTTGATAAAAAGCTCTCAAACTTGCTCCTCTGAAGCTATGAAACAGCTAACCAAACATACTAGTCTACACAGCTTTAGAGAGACAACTATTAATAGATTAAGGATTGAGATTTGCCCATTTATCATTGATCAGCACTGACTGGTGATCACAAAAACAATCTGAAATTTTGCCATATTCAAAACCAAGAAATCCCATCTTTTCTGTCAATAAATGCATCAATCTACAGCATGTACTTTTATGCAGTTTGAGTTTAGTAGGGAAAACATTGCTAACCTTATAGTACCTTGGGGGGGGGGGGGGGGATAAATAAATAAATGGAAACCACACTGATAACAGTTAGAGTTCTTCCTGTCTAACTCAGTTTACTAATACCAGTTTTGAAAAAATAAAAAAGGTCTCTGACCCCAGCACAGCCTGTAGGCATCACAATAGGCCAGCATTGCAATAGCAGGACAACTTCAGAAGTTGGCTACCTAATAGTCCCTTCCGATCCTTTTGCAACACATCAACCATAAAAATAGTGTCGCCATCTCATGCTTTTAAGATAACAAATCTCATATCATGGTCATTTAGATGTGAAGTATCCCTATATAGTAATCAGCAGCAACAGAAGCATGGCTGTCAGTGCGACGTGACATTCCCCATCATCCACTATGGATGTGATGTAACATGAGGCTAATCCAAGTTAGTTCTCAAGGACAGCAGCGTCTTCAATGGTTCACCCTCCCTAAACCTAGGTAGCGTGTATAGCTTGCACTACATACCCCCTGTAGATCCTCTGGTATTTCCTGGGGACAACCAAGCCCTTTACAAGCAAGGACCTCCAGAACCCCCCCAGTCTGCTGGAAAGTCCAATGCCAGTGAGCAAGCCGCGCTTCGCAAAAGCAGAGTTGACCGCTGCAGTGTGTGTGCAGGCGTGTGACACCTGTAGGAGCTCAGGTTTAAATCCATTCAATGGGGATAAAGAACACGAAGAGCGCCTGCTGCAACTGGGCAATCGCCCTAAACTGAACCAGCGGACGGACACGAGAATCCCACCAGAGCACATCAGAACAGCGTCTAACCAATGCTAATGCTACCATGGGTCATACAAACCCTAGGCTGAAAACAGAATGTGGGCTAATTATAACACACAGCCTAGAATGCTGGTGTGTTATAATATACATTCACTCTGATGATTGTAAGCTATGCCTGTACAGTCTCTCAGCTCTCAGGAATGCAGTGGGTTCCATGAACCTGTACCTAAAGTGGAATGCAAATATAAAAGTTAAGTTCTCTAAATCCTCAGAATGAGAATGGTCAGAAGAGGTAAAGGAATTCCCATAAGTTGTAGAGTGAAGTTGTATTAAAGATAAAATACCTGCACATGGGAGCAGGACCAGCTGTGATATGCCTGACCTTCTACACCGACTGTCAGATCTGCTGCAGCTAAAACATTTGACCAAAACAGTACATCATAAAGACTTTGCTAAAATTACAAATTTTTTTTTATTACTGCAATTCACAAAATCTTCATTCAGTGTTACCTTATTTTGTTGAACTCAAATGTGCAAAGCATATGCTGTTTGAAAACTGTGGGAGTTCATAACTTTGATGAAGTTAATGAAAAGGCAAAATAATTCAGATTTCTTAATGTGTGTTCAGATCACTAAGCCATTTAAGTGAAAACTGATTGTGATTTCTGGACACTATCAGTAACGGTGCATGCACAATGGTATCTGATGTATCTGTTTTTATGCAATCACTTCTTAAAGAAGTCATGAATTTCTGACAAACCAGACATTTTGACTCACCTTGGCCTTTTGAAAGTAAAGACAACATTTTGTCAACATAATGTTTTAAACAGGACAAAACCTGCTTGTGTTTGCACACAATATTATTTCTTTCAACATATCAAAACACATGTGAGTAGTCTCAGCTACTTTGGATGCATTTGATCAGGGGTCCATAAATTAAGCTTTAAATTGGGATCCATATAAATTCAGCTTTAAATTAAGGCCCTTCTCTAGTAATTTTGTCTAGATCTGTCTGGAACAGATCACATTCTAAGGATGACAGTCCAGGCCTACACAGGCAAGGTGAGACCTGCCCTCATTTATCTGTATTCAGTGTCAATAATTCCTTTTTTCACGATTCACTACATAACTCTACTGCATCCCAGTTGCAGCAAAAAAAGACACGTTTCAGACTACGTACATTTACATGCCATCATTTTCCCTATACTAGTTTCATGGTTCTAGACAATTAAGAAAATTGTCTAAACAAAAGAAGAAAGTGTTCAGGGACTAAAACACTTAAGAACCAAGGACTGATTAAGCTTCATTTTTATACATTTATATACAGAACACAGTATCTCGGTATAAAATAGAGCTTTTGCTAAATTACAAACGATGCGGTAAAGGTCACGTTCTCCCATCCTGCGTCACATTTTCCTGATCTGCAGACGTCACTCGAACTGACCAATGGGAGGCGAAGAAACCGGAGTAGCCACACCCACAGTAGGAGGCAACAGGAAGAGAATCTACCACAGCTAAGTCTTGACGCATCACGTTAAATTACTGTTTTAAAAATTTCTATACAAAACTACAGAAGAACATAGCATAAATTGATAACATAAAAGAGATAGCGGGTGGCCAAATATAAAGAGCTGTTCAGTATTCGAGGGGGAAAATGCCGTCTTTTTCTTGTCCACACACTGAATTTTAATATTCAATACTGACATAGTCGGACTTAAAACTCGTATCTAATTTGAGATACTGCTTTTATGACTCTTTCAGATGTATTGTATCGAGTTGCATGAGGCAACAGAGTAAAGATACTGACATCAATTATTGACCTAAACGTGATGAAATTTGTCAACAAGACATATAAGGCTACTGAAAAAACCGAGAGGCTAAATGCTTAAGAGAAGCTTTCAAATGTCAAAACTATTTTAAAAACAAGAACTTAAAGCCCTGCTGAAAGTACCCACCTGAACTCTGGTAGGATGATGTCTGCTGCGATGCGACTGCTGGCAGTCTGAGACCAGCTTCAAGGTGATCTACCCTGCTATTTGCTCACTGCATGGAACTACTTTCTAGGGATGCTCATATCCATCCGACAAATCGTAAATGGAAAAAAAAGGAGAAGCAAAAGCGGGCGATCTCGTTAGATAACCTTACCAGGGGCAAGCATTAAGGAAACCAAAGCAGAGAAATACATATTTATTGCAAATACTGACTGATGGTAAGATGGGTATTTATAAAACGCAAGGAACGTGGCGGAAGGATATGCTAATACATGATAGGAGTGATTAGTAAAGTTAGAGAGCCAATGGGAAAGCGTGAAAGCATCACAAGAGCATAAAGTAGAGCATGTGACCGCATTCAGGAAGGCAGTCAGACTGTGTCGTTCGGATTAGTATTCAACGTGGTTCTCCAATGCCTTTAATGGCCTTTTCCCTTTAATTATTAGTGCTATTAGTCCTAATAAGCACTAATAGTGGTAGATAAAACCATTAAAAGACATCCAATTTTGACATGCTTCAGTATCCTGTAGCTGTTTTGGAGTTTTCTAACCATTTTCCCCCTGCATTTAGTTTCTAAACCATGGAGAAAGATATTTGCTAATTGTTAGCTACAAGTGCCATCTCGTCTGATTTACATTCAGTGAAGAGATGAAGGGGGTAAATTACTGGTTTCTTCAATGTGGTGCTGCGTCGCCATCTACCGATGGATAATTATACGACATGACTGGGATTTCACTAATGATTTTGTGTATAAATTTGGGTGGAATCTTTTGCTGCAGTCAGTCATTAAATCTTTGGTAATTTAGTAGACCAAAGATTTTGTGCTGAATAGAAAACATTATATACATGTGCGCAAAATAATAATGCTAATATTAAATTCATCATCACTTATTTATAATTGTAAACAAATAAAAAAGTATACATATTTCTATTATAATTGTAAAATACTTTTTGTGGAGCTATTCCCAGGGTGTTTAATTATCTTGCCTCCTAATCAGCTTTGCCAAATAAATAGATGGCACAATGAAAGTGAATCTCTGCCACATGCCTTCCCATTCCATCTAGAAAAAATAATCAGCTGAATCAATTTCAAAACTACTTAGCAACGGTGCTTGGCAAATGTCACATTTACCTTCAAGCTGATAAAACAGTGAATTTATATTTTCTAAACTGACAAAGTTCAGTAAAGGACCTCTCCATCTTTTTGGCTTAGTTCCTACCTGTTAGCAGATGCACTGGTAGCGCTGCTACTCCCGCTGCCCATGTTGTTAACTAACTGGCTGCTGACAGCCTCTGCGTGTATGAACAACACTACAGTGTTGAAGGGAGTGGACACACCTTCACAGGTGAGGAAAAAAAAAATCTGCAGTCCACTCTGTATGTCCACTGGTGAAGCTCCTGCCTGTCAATCAGCATTTAGTGTTGCTAACTCCTGGGCCACAGGATACAGTGAGACACTCTATGAATCTGCTCAGATAAATCTGTTGAGCAGTTAGGATACCTAAAGATAAAGCAGACCAGAACCAGAACACCTGTGTAGTCTGGAAGGTTGACACACTTTTGTTGATGTGATGCTAAATCACATATACAGATATTGCTACTTTTTCTTTCTTTTCTTAAATGCAAACTGAGGGAAAAGTTGCTATTTTGACAGTCATTCCTGGAAAACAGAAATTTCTTCAGCTGAAAATCAGAACCTTATTTGTAATGAAATTTGGGTGTCTCTATTGACAGGTACCACTTAATTTTTTCTTTTTCAAAAGTGCATTTTAGACAAGCAATTACATTTAACTATACAGTCAAACACACTGAGTGGACAGTTGGCCTAACACCTGTTCATTAATCTGTCAGCTCATAAATAGATACCTAGAGACAATGAGGGTAAAGACTGATTAGCTCAGAAGCTCAGTGACCATCATTTCACACAGGCACACAGTGACACACACAGTCATGGATATTATAAAAGAGAGTTTTGCAGTATTATATTAGGTATTTACGTAGTATGTTAACATGTTTTCCTCAACTTTCTCCTAGTACTAGTTGTCAGTTATGATTTGGTGACCATAACTTCATGTGCTCTGTTTTATGTCTTCATAAAAGTTAATTCAGAGATGCCATTCTTCTTAGCTGTGAACACCTTGCTTGAAGGTAACATTGACAGAGCCGTTGCTGCCAAAACCTTCATGTTGTCTTTCTAAGTATGATACACTTGGCTATCTTTCTGTACTTATTGACCTCTCTTTCCTAGACTCCAACTAAAAGAGGTGTTTAGACTAACTTTGTGTGACTAACTTTGTTATGTACACAAATAGCTCTTTGGGGTACAGCCCTACTGACTCAGGGCTTGCAACAGTGTTTATCTCCTAGATCAGTGGTGCCCAAAGTCAGTACTCGAGGGCCGGCATCCTGCATGTTTTAGTTCTCTCTCTGGTTTAACGCACCTGGATCAAATGATGGCCCATTAGAAGGCCTAAGAAGAACATTGACATGCTGAAAAGGTTGTTAGTACCACCAGGGAGAGAACTAAAGCATCCAGGATGCCGGCCCTCGAGGACCGACTTTGGGCACCACTGTCCTAGATGAAGCTGCTAAAGAAGTTACTGCTACTACTTACTCTTTACTTCAATATAATATAAAAGCACTCCTAGATTAGTGCTTCTATATTTTTGCATGTCCGCTCTGTCTTCTCAACACCTTAGTCGCCCCCTGCCATCTTCAGGGGCGACTAAGCAGAATCTGGACCGCTGATCCAGATTCTGCTGGAGGTGTATTTCTGAAAAAGCGGAGTTGTCCTCTCCTCTGTTTCTATGTATGCTCAGTATTTGGAATTGCTGCAAAGTTAACAACATCATGCAATTGACTGACTATTGTAATTGCATACCTGAAGTATTTTGTGGGGGTTGCTGTCGAAGTATTGGGTATCTGGGTGGCTTTTAAAGGCTATCCAATCTGTTTATTCCCAAAGTAAAAGCTGTGTCCGCATTCTCGGGACAAAGTCTAGACTTTTCCCAAAGTGCACTGGACTCTGTTATGGCTGCCCCTTGTTAGTCATCCTGTTTCTGGTGTTTATGGAGTGGATCTTAAGGTGTAATCATGGAGATTAGAGTGTTTGGTTTGGGAACCAGACACTCTAGCCTCATCTTTTCTTTTTTACACATGGCGTGGCTATGTGTAAAAATAGCCACACCATTTTTACACATAAAAATGTCATACAAATTTTTATGTGTAAAAATTTTTTACTCATAAAAATCACATACTGGATCACACACAATGTCATCCAGTGTGTGATCACACTGGTAGATCACACTTCCACACTGGAAGATGTGATCTTCCACAACTTCCAGTGTGATCTGAAATTGTTTGCTTGTGAGTGTGAAGCAGCCTGAAATAGAGTCAACTCATCTAAGTCTGAGGTCATGGTCCATGATGGGAAAAAGGTGAAATGTCTGGGTTGAGGCCAGTCTCTGCCTCAAGCGGAGGAGTTTTAGTATATTTGTGTCTTCTTTGCATCCTATCGTTGGATGGAATGGCAGACGGATTGATTGGGGCTTCATCTGCATTAATGGTTGCACTGCTCCTTTTGTGGTGGATAAAGAGCTGACCATAAAAGCAAAGCTCTTGATTTACCTTTCCGTCCATGGCCCGACACTCACCTACAGTCGAAACAAGCTTTTTTGACACTGTGGCTTGACTCAGCATAAGAGATAGGATCAGGACCTTCCTCATCTAGGGTACGCTCTATGTAGAGCTGCTACTTTTCCAAATCGAAAAGAGTCAGTTGAGGTAGTTTGTATATGTGATTTGGAAGTCCCTTGGGTTTCTTAATTTGGAGGTTTCCTGGGCTTATCCCACTGGAAGAAGACTTTCAGAAAGACCTAGAACTCCTGGAGGAATCATGTATCCCACCTAGTCTGGCCATGGAATCTGCCATAATGAACTAGAGGATGTCAATCGGGAGAGAGATGGCGGTGGTTCCCTCTTGGACCTACTACCCCTGTGACACAATCTTGCATCAGCTCAAGGCAATAGACATAAATTATTTTATTCATGTAAAAAACACAACACAAACTTAGTCTTGAGACAGTGATACAGCTTGCCTGAGTGTTTTATCTTGGAGCATATTTAGAAAGCAGACCTTTCAGTTGACTTTTTTTTTAAACACAGATAACAGGACTGGTAAGTGGATTGAAACCTCTCTTAAACAGAAAACCCTATCAGACACCAACACTATCTCCCAGGAGAACATTTTTTTAATCAGCCAATTTCTCTCCCTCAATAGTAGAAACATATTATTTATGGTTTTTGCCTTTAATTGTCTTCCAAGTGAATACCTATGCTGTAAATTGTGCAGACTGAATCTGACAGCATACATGGTTTGTTGGAATGTACATCAATGTTATAAGAAGAGCTCCTTTGCGTTTAGAGAACTAATCAGTGAAGAATGCTCTGTTACAGCATTATCAGCAGCTGCTCTTAGAAAGGAACGGGGATGTCGCTTGGTTTTAAAATGGATCCTCACTACAAGAGAGATGTGAGTGTGCCAAGTGACTCATGTCAAGTGGATTTTCTTATCTATGAAAGATGGGTGGTTCTAATACAGAGGCTCCACTGTGCACAGGGCAGCCAGGAGGGCTGGCAAACATTAGGGGACAGAAGAAGCTTTCTCCAGACATGAGGTGCTTGAGGTTAGAGGAAATAATCAAGGACTAAGCAGATGTAATTTCTAGAAACAACAAAAGCTAAAAAGATCTACAAAAAAGAAAAGCTCCAATTGATTAGATGGACCAGCGGGAAAAATTTCTTCCACCAGGAATTTTACATTATCAGCAACTCTAAACGAGAGGTGGAATATTTTAATTTAGACTGTTCTATTCCTGACAGCTCTTCCTTTACCGAAGCAACTAGCAGCCACAGGAATCATGACAGAGTGGACTTTGCTCAAACGTCTCCTGGATGCTGTCCATCATCACTCCACTATGATCGGACGTCTATGGCTCACAGTCATGGTTATCTTCAGGCTGCTCATTGTTGCTGTTGCTACAGAGGATGTGTATACGGATGAACAAGAAATGTTTGTTTGCAACACTTTACAGCCAGGATGTTCAACTGTGTGCTACGACACATTTGCACCCATCTCACAGCCTCGGTTCTGGGTATTTCACATAATCAGTGTATCCACTCCGTCGCTTTGCTTTATCATTTACACATGGCATAACCTGTCCAAGCAACCACAGAATAGCTCTCAGATGCTGGGAAAACGACCAAGACATAAAGCCATTGATGTAAAGCAAGAGGAAAGACAAGAGACCTTCGACTGCAGCTGCGACTCGGACAGTTGCTCAATCCACTCCCATAAGCATCTAGGTCACAGCCTAGCAGATGTGCTGGAGGACCTCACTACCCAGAACATTCAGAAAAAGAACCTAAACAATACAGTGAATTTGATCCATCCCCAAACCTGCACCTTCAGAGAGGGCACTGAGGTAGCTCAAGTTGTTTCTGGTGGAGTTCTGTCCAAATGTTACATTTTCCATGTTTGTCTGAGGGCTATCTTGGAGATTGGCTTTGTCTTGGCCCAGTGGAAGCTATACGGCTTCCATGTACCTGTACAATTTCTTTGCACTTCTTCCCCATGCAGGCAACCGGTGGACTGCTACATATCCAGGCCCACAGAGAAGACTATCTTCCTCCTCTTTATGTTCTGTGTAGGAGTTTTCTGCATTATACTGAACCTCCTGGAGTTAAATCATCTGGGTTGGAAAAAGATTCGTCATGCATTGAGGTTAAGAGAAAAAAAGTCTTGGGGTCGCTGTCCAGGTATCCAGGGTGGATATAAACCTTTTCCACCTGATAGCCCTTCACTCACATCTTCTTTTGGATTTAGGGATGTGACCAGCACTACCTCTCTACCCACTCTGGACCTGGTGGTGGGTCATCAGCCTGATTGGAGCTGTGCACTTAGCCGTGAAGTTGTGGAAGTAGAAGTCAGGCCTGGACAAGTAAAGAGATCTGACTCACATAAATACGAGAGGCAGCTTTTGAAGAGCAATAAGGAGGTTGAAAGGTGCAAACAGAGGAGTGCTGAGGTCTGGATATAGACTGCCTGTGAAGAAAAATGCCTGCTGCTGTGGAATGTGAGAAAGCTCATTTACAACAGTTAACTTGCAGTTAGCTTTATGACACTTGTTATGGTAGCTTTTATAGTTTGAAATGACAACTAAATGGCATGGCTCAATGTAATGTGAGGCAAATTTCATTAAGCATAGCCTTTCTGTGAAATGTTTGGTACTAGTGTTTTATGAGTCTTTGTGCTTATAAACCCAGGCGGGACCAGACACAAGTCTTCAATATTTGTGAGCAGAGGGACTGATAATAATATCCCAACAGCCATAAGGTTGTCTTCTTTCAAGTAGTCGGTATCTTAATTTCAGATGAGTTTGGGATCATGTCCTTGTATTTTGAACAACACAATTAATTATATAAAAATATTATAGCCTTGATCATTGGGATTAATATTTGTATTTTCTCTCCATCAGTGTTGTTTTCAGGCTGGAATATTATTTTCCATTTAATAAAAATATTTGTTGTGAAACTTAGCATTTCTAGTATTCCTGCAGTCACTATTATTTTTGATGCTGGTTTCTAATTCTCAGAGATTTAACTTTGAATTTTCATGTATTTCACAGAGCCATAAAAATATTTTGTTTGTTTGTCTTCTGTCTGGAGAAAATTAGAAATAGATGATTTGTACAAAAATATCAGAGGGTAATTATTTGTAGCTTAATAATACCTTAAAAAAGTAACTGAGGCATTTGTCTGAATTTATACTGCGAGTTTTTAAGTTCATCAGGCTTTCTAGGAACTTCTAAAGAATTACCTTCTGTTTCTTATTTTGTTCCCATTTATTTTTTCTTATTTTCTTTACGCTAGATCATGATCTAAATGAAAACATTTTTTGCTCAAAATACTGGAACAAAATTATTCCATACTGATGTAAAAGTATTAAATTTTCACGAAAGCTTTTCACAAGCCATGGGGAATACAACAAGTGGTTAGTTCCAAGGAACATTTTTTTCCAAATTATTATTTTTTTTTACATAGAACCAAGTTGGTTTAAAGAGCTTCCTGTTTTTAATAATTAAAATCAAAATAAAAAAAAAAACAGATTGTATTAAACATTGTGGTGAATTAGAAGCTGCAAATCTTAGTTTAGTGCAGTGTGTTGCCATGTTTTCTTAAGAGTGCATCCAGTGTGTGGTGACCCATCTACATTGACTTGATGTGGAGTTTGAGGTGCAACTAATAGTCAGCAGTGCATGCCAAGCCCACATCTACACTGGATAGGGATCCACATGGTCCATCTCAGTCCTACACTCTAGAAAAAAAACTGTAGCATGAGGTCAAGAAAAAAAGAGTTTAAGGGACTCTTGAAGATCTAGAGGAATTTGAGTATAGAGGACTGGTGAAAAATCAATTTTTAGTTTGCCCCAACCTTGTGGAATGTTGTTGAAGTATGTTAGTAGGGGGCTGAAAGTATAGAAAGCAGATGTATCAATAATTCTGGGACTGATGATAAAGAAGATTCCGGAACTAAATAAATGAGAACAAGCTAAAGGAACAATTTTGTAAGTATTTATTGTGAGTGTATGCTTTTAAATCAAGATTAATTCATTTTAAAGCTTTTTACTCCACTGAGTACCCATAGATCTAGTCAACATTGCACATAGCAACTAAAATCTGCACCCAGAGCACCAATTAGCTTTAATAGATACTAACTTATGCAACTTCACACATTACTCACACACCACACAAATACAACATCAAAAACACATACAGACCACACACATTTTTTCTCTTCAATTTCTCAGCAGCAGTGCAGTCAGCTGCAAGTCACATGACTGGCTTGCCTTGTCTCACTGAGCATGCCCAGACCCCCGTTAGTGTTGTTAGGCAAAAATATAAGAGAGCAGTAGGAGAGATCTGCAATAGATAAACACTTGCACACGCACCAGCTGGCGCGCTTGCAGACACGCACAACACGCATCTAGGAACACAGTCCAGAGCTGTGATTGCTGCGTTCTTGTATTAATGGTTCTTTTGTCATCTGTCATTTCAGTGGAAAACAGCCACTGACAGAGGGAGAGATAGAGAGACACACAGAGAGAAGCAGGTGCGCCCTTTAAGAGGAAAGAAGCATCTGAGGCAAGGACAGCATCCCAGTCTCCATTCTCTGTGGAGGTAAGTGTGGATGGATGTGAGGGGAGTCCGAAGCGTAGGGGGAGGGGGGCAATCCGCCTGAGCGCATCTGTGTTTGGGCTAAACTGCTATCTAAAGAGAAGGAGGAATGGTGGAACGATCGAGGTGAATATATGTGTGTGTGTCATTTTGTACGTGCGCACTGTCAGAGGGTGGGTGGGCTCATTTTTTTTCCTCTGACTCTATTGGTATGTGAGACGACATAGGCCAAGGAGATGGCAGGGAGTGAGGGGGTGAGTGGGATCGAGATGTAAATGCGAGGAGCGGGCTTAAGGACGTAGAAAACGGATAGGAGCTGAGAATGGAGATGAGCAGGATTCTGCAGGTTAGAAAGAAAAGATCAGATTAGTGCGATCTATCAAAGCAAGAACATTTAAGCTCTTTTTTGGTCAGTGAAATATTAAGGAACAGAAAAATTCACCTTCTTGACTGTCATTAAGCTAAATATGTATAGCTTAGCTGTTTTTCTGTGATATGTTAACACCACCATCTGCAGTGCAAGTCTGTGTTGCTGTGCAGCCTTTGTTATACCGATTTATTGTGCCTCACATTTAATGAACTGAAATGTGTGTTGTGATGCTCCATGGTTGATTTAGAAGGATATGGGACCCTGGAATAGAGCCAGTTTTGGTGCTATTCCCACAGAAATATCTAAATTGCAGTAGATTGATAAATAGGTAGACATCAACTTCAAGCCTTATGGGGCTTGTCTACATGAATATAGAATATTTCTGAAATTAAATATTTATTCACAGTTTCTACACAATTCCTTTCTATATAAACACGCATCCTTTAGGCTTGCAGCATGTGCTTATACCTTTGTCATTTTATGCCCTTGGTTGTTTGGTACCCATCTTATTTGGGTACAAAGTGGAACAGTCTGCCTCGGGTGTTTTTGTTTAAATCATGCATCAGTGCATAGCTGACAAAGAGGCATTTCTCACTTGCTTTTGCAACCAACATTTTATAGTTATTTTCTATGTTCTAAAGATAATCTACTGTATAGGTATGTTACTGTACAACTTTATTAAATAATATCCACCATTGGTTTGATAAGGAGTCAGAATTTGTCATACTTTATCTAATTCAATTGGTGAAAACATGGATCAGACCCAAAGTAAAAATAATTAACTGGTTTAGTACCAGCTTTCCAGAAAATACAAAGTACTATATATGTATAATTTGAATAAAGGGTTGCATTATTTTGACATGCGAGACTTAAGGGGAAGAAAGCAAACAAGCTGCCATGTTTGATGTTTTGTGAAGGACCTTTGTA